>SKCR01000299.1:0-83688 GCA_019454045.1 Zanthoxylum bungeanum
AGAGGGCCAGAAGGAAAGGGGCCAGAATCAAATAATGACAGGCCCATAAGGGTAGAAGACTCCATGATGACTCAGCAGACAGGCAGCACACGTGGGATGAGGAAAGCAGCTGGGGAAGAAGTGTGCGAGGCAGTTACAAACAATGCATATAAGGTGTGAAGAGGAGAGCAGCAAAAGGGGGAGGGGGGAAGGAAAAGAGAAGATTGGAGAGGAGGGGCCATCTCTTGAAGGGCCGGATAGCTTGATTATTTTTTGCTTCTTGATTCTTGTTGTTATTTTCTTTTCAATTCGGTTATTAGTATTGATGTACTGAGAATTCATTCTCCATTACTATTCTTACTTGTAATATGTCGAGTGGCAGGTAAAGAATTGTAAACGAATACTCTTATTATATTTTTATCAATACAAAACATACATGGCAATAGCCATTTGGTTAGCTTGTTACTGTGTTTAGGGAACTCAAGGGTCTTGGATCTTAACAAATTGGTATCAGAGCCACACTATCCTTGAGCACGACTGTGGCGGATGGTAGTGACGAGAATGGAGGTTAGAGTTGACAATGTAGAAAAAGAAATTCAAGGGTTGAAAACTAGCCTTGAACAAATGATGAAACTTATGAGTGATGGATTCCAACGATTGGAGAAAGGAAAAGAGAAGGTGAAGGAGTATCAAGGGCAAGGAAGCCGAACAGGGGAGACCGATGAAATGGACTTGGAGGATGATGATGTGGAACCAAAAAGAAGTGCTGAGTTAGGGGGCAAATATAGGCACCTAGAGATGCCCTGGTTCAGTGGAGAAGACGTGCAAGGGTGGCTGTTTAGATCGGAGAGATACTTCAACGTGACTCAGATTCCAGAAGGGGAAAAGGTAAAAGTGGCGTCTATTTATTTTGAAGGTGAGGCCCTGAACTGGTTTCAATGGAATGAATCTCGTCGTCCAACCCGAACATGGGCGGAGCTGAAGGAGTCCTTACTCTTGCGATTTCAACCAGAGGAGCTGCAGACTGGATTCATGACATTGATGAACTTGAAACAGGAATCTAGTGTACGAGAATTTATTGCTCGGTTTGAGGTAGCGGCAAGTACAGCCCCCGAGGCAACTGATGCCATGCTACGGGACTTCTTCATCAATGGACTTAAGAGAGAGATCAGGGCGGAGTTGGAAACTATCCGGGTACACTCCTTACAAGGATTGATAGAGATCACGCAGAAAATCGAACGGAAATTGGTGTTAATGGCGGTGGATCCAGGGAAAATGTTACACGGCCAAACTTTTCAAAGAGGGCCCAGCAGAGAATTAAGCCCAAGCACCTATAGTGGCCCACTCCCATCACCTAACCGGATCATCCCAAATGGGCCAACTACAAAAACCTCAATGACCCAAACTACTCATGCATCAAAACCCACCCTAAGTCCCACATCCAGATTTGAGCCGTCAAACAGAGAGACTTCCCACACCTACCCTAACTCGAGAACGCAGGCACCATTGAAGGGTCCGGGTAAGCTGAGACGCACGAACTCGTTTCCTGGTGGTTCGTTAGGCATACCAGCGAGGCCGTACCGTCGCTTAACAGAGAAAGAGGCCCAGCTCAGGCGCGAACAAGGGCTTTGCTATCGTTGTGATGAAAAATATTCCCCAAACCACGTTTGCCGACATCGCAATCTGATGGTACTCATGTTGGATGGGGACGCGGAAGGTGAAGAGGGGGCGACTTGGGAATCTGACGTTCCTCCCGAGGAAAGCCCAGTAGAGAGTGGCGGTAGCCGTGTCCATGGGATCAATTGTGGGGATCGCCCCTTCCGGGAAAACCCTACGGTTGTTGGGAATGATTTTGGGAAGGGAAGTCCTAGTACTTATAGATGGAGGAGCATCTCATTCATTCCTTTCTCCAAAAGTGGCAGAAGAGCTGCAATTGTCAGTGGATCTAAAGGCAAGCTTCGGAGTAGAGGTTGGGGACGGATACAAATTGAGAGGAAAGGGGTATTGTCAAGCGGTACCAATTGATCTTCAAGGGATGGTGTTCACAGAAGGATGTTACTTGTTCGAAACAGGGAGCGTGGAATTGGTTTTAGGAGTCACTTGGTTGGAAACTTTAGGTGATTTTACCGCAAATTACCGAGAATTATCCATGACAATCCAAGTTAATGGGAAGCCGCACAAGTTGCAATGAGACCCTTGCCTGAGTCGCACAAGGGTGTCACTCAAAACCATGATGAGAACACTACAAAAAAGCGATGAAGGGTACGCCCTGGAATTCAGACGAACGACAGTGGCGGAGGAGACGGGAGCAATAGGAAGAGAGGTCATACCCTCTCCAATTCAGCAACTGATTCAGAAGTATGCAGATGTTATTGACCAACCAATGAGGTTACCCATGGTTAGAAATCAGGACCATGCAATTCGGCTACAGGAGGGAGCACTTCCTCCTCGGATTCGCCCTTATCGATATCCATACTACCAGAAGAATGAAATTGAACGTATTGTCCGAGAGATGCTGGAAGTGGGAATCATACGCCCAAGCAATAGTCCATTTGCGAGTCCGGTACTGCTGGTAAGGAAGAAGGATGGTAGTTGGAGATTTTGCGTGGATTATCGGGCTTTGAACAAATTAACCATTCCCGATAAGTTTCCGATTCCAGTAATAGATGAATTGATGGATGAGTTAGGGGGTGCAACAGTATTTACCAAGCTGGATTTGAAATCGGGATACCATCAAATTCGTGTGAGAGCTGCTGACGTAGAGAAAACGGCATTCCGCACTCATGAAGGGCATTACGAGTTCCTTGTAATGCCATTCGGACTGACCAACGCTCCAGCCACCTTCCAGTCTCTTATGAACGACTTATTTCGCCCTTATCTCCGCAAGTTTGTGTTAGTTTTTTTTGATGATATCCTGGTCTATAGCCAAGATTGGGAATCACATTTTAAGCACTTAGAGGTGGTGTTGGGGGTAATGCGGCAAAATGGGTTGGTGATTAATCGTAAGAAGTGTCAATTCGGCCAATTGAAGGTGGAGTATTTAGGACATATCATTTCAGGTCAGGGAGTGGCAGTGGATCTATCGAAGGTAGAGAGCATGACAAATTGGCCCACGCCTGCATCAGTTAAGGAAGTTCGGGGGTTTTTGGGGCTTACAGGATATTATCGTCGATTTGTGAAACATTATGGGAAGATTGCCAAACCGCTCACAGAATTGTTAAAGAAGGGAGGATTTGAATGGGGGTCAGAAGCACAATTCGCATTTGAGGATCTTAAAAGAGCCATGACTTCAGTTCCAGTATTAGCCCTGCCAGATTTCTCGAAGGAATTTGTAGTGGAAACGGATGCTTCGGGAAAAGGATTGGGGGCAGTATTAATGCAAGAAGGTAGGCCAATAGCATTCTTCAGTCAGGCGTTGTCCATAAGGCTCAATCACGGTCAGTCTACGAAAGAGAGTTGATGGCAATAGTCCTGGCTGTACAGAAATGGCGTCATTATTTGTTAGGGCGCCACTTCGTCATAAAAACTGACCAAAGTAGTCTCAAGTTCCTGATGGACCAACAAAGCCTCAACGAAGAACAACTGAAATGGATATGTAAACTGTCCGGATTTCGTTTTTCGATACAATATAAACCAGGAGCAGCGAATCGAGTGGCTGACGCTCTGTCAAGACGCGGGCAAGAAGAGAACCACGACAAAGGAGTCTGTTTAAAATCAATCTCATGGGGCCAATGTCTAGAACTTGAAGGGATAGAAATGGAGGTCCAACAGGACCCTAAGTTAAAATAGATAATACAAGATTTGCTCGCTGACCCTGGTAGTCACGGAAATTATGAATTGTTGCATGGTCGATTGATGTACAGGGGCCGGTTGGTGCTTCCAAGGAGCTCCCCAAAAGTGCAGACACTACTCCATGAGTTCCATGCGACACCTTGTGGTGGTCATTCGGGGTACTTAAGAACATACAAACGACTGACTGGGGTGGTCCATTGGGAGGGAATCAAGAGGGATGTCAAGCTTTATATTGCAGCCTGTGACGTTTGCCAAAGAGCCAAATATTCGGCCCTTACTCCAAAAGGGTTGCTGCAGCCTCTACCAGTTCCACATAGGGCTTGGGAAGAGGTAACCATGGATTTTATTGAAGGACTTCCGAAGGCTCACTATGTCGATTCATTGTTGGTCGTCGTGGATCGATTCACTAAGTATTGCCACATTATCCCTTTATGTCACCTTTTTTCCGCAACGGTAGTAGCGGCAATATTCATTAAGGAGATTGTTCGATTGCATGGCTTTCCCCAATCTATCGTCTCTGACCGGGATCGCATTTTTATGAGTCATTTTTGGCAAGAAATTTTTCGACTATCAGGCACTAAATTGAAGCGAAGCTCTGCGTATCATCCACAAACTGACGGGCAATCTGAGGTGGTGAATCGATGCATTGAGACTTATTTGAGATGTTTCATAGAGGGAAAACCAAAGACCTGGCCGAATTGGGTAGCTTGGGCTGAATATTGGTATAATACGACGTTTCACAGCGCCGCAGGAATGACCCCTTTTCAAGCACTTTATGGCCAGGAACCGCCGCCACTAATCCGTTTCTCTGATGGCAGTTCTACGGTGGAAGAAGTTAATCGTCAGCTGAAAGACCGAGATGAAATAGTAAGGGAACTTCGGCAAAATCTTGTTGCTGCCCAAGAGAAAATGAAGAGACATGCGAACCAGAAACGTCGAGATATTCAATTTGAAGTGGGGGATTCAGTCTACTTAAAACTTCAGCCATATCGCATGAAATCCTTAGCTCGACGAGTGAACGAAAAGTTGAGTCCCCGCTTTTACGGTCCATTTGAGATAATTCAGTGTATCGGTCCTGTGGCGTACAAATTGGCCTTGCCAGCGTCGGCAAAAATACACCCGGTATTCCATGTATCCCAGTTGAAACGGGCCTTATCGCCGGCAGAACCCAGCCAACAGTTGCCCACCACTCTTTCCCACGATATGGAATTGCAGGTCTACCCCGAGGAGGTGAACCAGACTCGGAAGCTCCTCAATGGCAACCAGGAGGTTTTGATTAAGTGGAAGGGCTTACCAGACTTCGAAAGTACTTGGGAGCTTTATGACGTTATCCGAGACCGATTTCCTGACTTCCACCTTGAGGACAAGGTGGCTCTTTTAGGGGCGGGTAATGATAGAGAGCCTATAATCAAGTTGGTGTACTCAAGGAAAAAGAAATCAACGGATACTAGGCAAGGAGCAGAATCAGGAAGAGGGCCAGAAGGAAAGGGGCCAGAATCAAATAATGACAGGCCCATAAGGGTAGAAGACTCCATGATGACTCAGCAGACAGGCAGCACACGTGGGATGAGGAAAGCAGCTGGGGAAGAAGTGTGCGAGGCAGTTACAAACAATGCATATAAGGTGTGAAGAGGAGAGCAGCAAAAGGGGGAGGGGGGAAGGAAAAGAGAAGATTGGAGAGGAGGGGCCATCTCTTGAAGGGCCGGATAGCTTGATTATTTTTTGCTTCTTGGTTCTTGTTGTTATTTTCTTTTCAATTCGGTTATTAGTATTGATGTACTGAGAATTCATTCTCCATTACTATTCTTACTTGTATATGTCGAGTGGCAGGTAAAGAATTGTAAACGAATACTCTTATTATATTTTTATCAATACAAAACATACATGGCAATAGCCATTTGGTTAGCTTGTACTGTGTTTAGGGAACTCAAGGGTCTTGGATCTTAACAGTATCACCCAGAAAAAATAATGACAATAATAGGTTTTGAAGCACAAGTGAATCTCAGCAATCTTACTCATGATTAAAGAAGGAAAAGAAACACAAACTGAACCAGTTCTCCTGTTTAATGAGTGCAAAACCAACTAAAAACCTATAACGAAATACTTGCATGCTATAGGGTTGCTGTTGCCAACACAAATAAAAGGGTAAAGAGACATCCTGACAAATGCAATGTACACATATAATTGTTAACAAACCTTGGCATTATCAGTATCAAAGCCCCAAACTGATTCTGTATCATAGTGAGTGTCAAATGTGCCCCAGCTAGGTTCATCAAACCCTTTGTCTCCAGAAAATACAGATTCACGACCAACCGGATCACTGAAGGAAGTAAATCACCAAAAATTTCAGTTTAAATAAAGCATTTAGAATAAAAAAGTTGAAAAAGAAAAGAAATTGACTCCCACAGCCAAGGCAAGTCAGCACAAAAGTTCCAGTCTGTAGATCATCCCCAAAAAGAATGAAAAAGAATATATATTTTAAAAAACAACAACAAACCTTAGTGTTTCTTTAGCATGGCGTGAACCATCAGTACCAACGTCTTTAAATTGGTTCTCTGTAGCACCAATTCCAGCTGGACTGTCAGGATGACCTCTTGCCAACCGAATTTCATTTCGTTCATGAGCTGGTTCATTCTCAGATATCTCTTCACCTTTACTTGCTTCTTTCACTTTACTTGTATCCTTCTCTTCACTTGCATCCTTCTCTTTACTTGCATCCTTCTCTTTACTAGCATCCTTCTCTGATTTACCATCAGTATTTGACAATGAAGCATTTGCATCATCATTTGTGGAAGTTGTTTCATTCTGAACAGATGAAGATTTTGGTTTTGGAGGAGCTACGACATTTTGCACATCAAGTGTGAGTTCCTTGACAAACGTGAATCCTGGAAAATGATAAAAGTTAATGACTCATCAGAATTGCAAACTCAGTTTACAACTTACTGTGACAGAAAAAATCTAATCGTATGAATATCAAATGGGTTTCACGGAAAAGTTTCCGAGACTGCAATCAAATCAATCTCGGAGGCAACTGTTTGACAAACCTTCATCCTCAAGCTTGTCCCAATCTTCATCCCAATCAGCAGTTCCTTCTTGAATTCCTGGTTGCCATCCTTAAGAAGACCATCAAAGAAAGTCAGATTTCAGAAAAGTTGAAACACAATCTTCTATAACAAAAACTCAATTATGCAACTGAATTTCATTAATAAATATGTAAATGAAAAATACATTCCCATGGACACAAAACCCAAAATAATATCTTTTGTTCTCCATTTTCCCGAATCCCGGTTATTTTTATTCAAAACTCATATTCCTGTGAATCTAAGAAGCATTAAAGATGCACTCATTTCGAAGACAGGCAACAATTTAGACCCGTGTAAGAAATTTATTGCAAATTAAATAATGCAATCATAATTTTTGCTTACCACTCAATTTCATTCAAATTATTTAAAATATAGAGAATGAATTGAAATAAAAGAATAAATACATAAATCCATTTTCAAGACTACTCTTTTCTACTGACTAATGTGGTTTGCCTATTTATTAAACTACAGAAATGTCAAACTTTGATTAATACAACTGACATAAATTAAGTAAATCAGCTAAGTAACTCTCCAGTGGAACATGAATTAACTAGGTCAAGGGCTACAATGAAAATACTAATAGACATACCAAAGGGAAGCTCCACCAGTGAAGTCGGTTTGGCACGCAATCCATATTGTATGCAGCGCTCGTTCAAATTTTTCACTAATTCCTCGATCTCTTTTTGGATACTGTCAGTATGTTGCTGCAAAAGCCAACAGAATCTTGACTTACATCACATGTAGGTTTCCAGAAAATCTCCACTTAGTCAATTACAGTAACAAGATACCTGAAGAGTACCATCACCATTGTCTCCTCCCATTTTAACAATTGCCTGATACAATTCCATTTTTTTCTCCTGCAAATGATCGAGTGCAACATAGCACATTTAGGACAAATGGGAGAAAAAATCAGATGAGCGCATACAAGAAAAAAATTCAATGGCCATCACTCAACCAAAAGTACCTGAATATCACGAAATGTGGCCTCTTCAAGAGTTAGTTTGGAGGCTACATCTCCAGACTGCTTGTATTTCTCTTCATACTTATTTGCCAGCAACTCGACCTAAAACAAAAATTTCTTCCATTGGTCAAACAAGTAGCGAAGTGGTATTAAAAATACATGCAAATCTACATTATAAAACAGATACCTCACGTTTATCACCAGACACCCTTTCTGTGATCTCATTTAATCGATTGTCACATCTGCTTTTGTATAAAATCTGATTCCAGGTGACACAATTCAGAATAAAGAAAAGGAAATATGAGTTACTCATCATGAATCCCAAGTTAATGCTAAAAAATGACAATAATAAACATTCTCTACGTAAATCAACCTAAAGAGTGATTAACAAAGCTCAGCTACCAGCCTACCACAAAAGAACAGTACAATGTCATCATGGTTCGTGTCTGACTATGTGCACCCTAAAGGAGGAATTGAGTCACCCAAGATATCGTAGGCCACAAAGATATCAAAAGCCAGTCTCACACAACCATACCGTAACCTGATTTGGAAGGGAGTGGACCGCTTCCAACTTCCAGATTTGTCTTTTTTCTTTTTTTTTTTAAATCTTTTAACAACATGACAACCAAGCCTTTGAGCCTTCCTGGACTTCAATATGTCCTCACGCACTCTTAGAGCTACCTTTAATGAACATACAAAACAAAGTTTCCCTCCAACCCTAGAAAATGACCCCAACTCCTCCACAGTCCACACAGCACATGTAAGGAAGGCTAAGGCAGATAAACCAAACTTTATTGGAAAAGTAAAGGCAATTATTTAACATGAATTATATTCTTAATGGCATACAAATCATTTTCAATTGCTCAATCGTAACAGGCCAAATATGAGCATAATGCACATGACTGGTAGAAGCCTAAACTCTTTGTGACTGTTTGTAATGGGTGTCCTGGTCACTGATAAGTAAGTTCAAATAAATTGACAGCTTTTAAACATCAACTAATGATTGAGAAATAAAAATTTTATTTGAGTACACTCACAAGTTCCTGCATTTTGGTGTGATAGAACTGTATCTTCTCCCTGGAAGTCAGTATCTCCTTTTCCAATTCTTCAACCTTAAAATCAGAGTTGCAGAAACAAATCAGATACGATTTCTCAAAAATCTGCCGTGTCACTTCCAGTCAAAATATAGCAGCAGATAGAACCAAGTTTATGCAGTTCAAACGTTTCCATATCTCAATGATCTCGACAAACTCCCGTAAACAAGAATTGATAAAGAACAGGTAATTTAAGACCAAGATATTCTAAAGAACCTAGAATGACAGTGACTATTGATCTCAGTCCTCCTAAAAATGAAAAATTTAATTGAAGGTGAAATTATACTGGTGAACAACCACAACTGATAGCCTATATATACTATCATACCATGTCATATCCAATAACATAGGTTAAAGTGAATAAATCAGCTACATGTAAATGATCTAAATCTTGACACACTGCTCAAATATTTTGGGAGGAGATTTCCATAGGTGGCTAGGAAAACAGCAATTCTTAAGTTAAGATTAAATTTAGGACAATGGCAATGATCTATCTAAGAAAAATTACACACATTAATATAACAGGCGATGCATGTTTCAAACTAAACATGGAAGAGCACATACCTTTTTATCTGATTCAATTGCCTCTTTGAGCTTCACATTTAGTAAATTTTGTTCCTCTTTGCTAAGTTGATCCGCAAGATGTTTTTCCAGCTCTGGAACTTTGGGCTTTGATGGAGTGTGTTGCACAGTTCCATCAGCCTGAGCAACAGGAACAGGCCTAGGTGGCTTTCCTGTAGGAGGTCTCAAAGCATGCGGTTGGTGCATACCTGATCAAGAATTGACTTAACTGATGAATACATCAATACAAGGGGAGAGGTAAGAAATAATGCTGAAAGATTATGACACCATGAGGAAAACCTTACCAGCAACAGAGCCCCATGTTGCACTAACGTGTAGAGCTTGAGGATGACTTGCCGTGGAAAAAAGAGCTTCGTCAAGCATGAAAGTGCTTGGAAGCATCGTAGGAAGAGGGCGGCCTTCTCTATAACGTTCCATCAGATAGAGAGCAGTACAGAACTCCTTCAAAGACAGCATACTATCGTTATCTTGGTCAGACAAATCCCACACCTGCTTTAAGACCTCTGAAACGCCAAGAATAATGATATAAATGAACATCATGTGATAAGCAGTTACCATATAAATAAATTTTAAAAAAGAGATCATCACATTATATTGCAGATCCAGGTAAGTTCCAGTATGATATATTCAGAAAGGAGATGCAGAAAAGATATAAAGAAAGATAAATTTTAAACACTTGATATTGTTACCAAATATTCGATTTAAACTTTAAACTTTGAACACATATTGACAAATGACAACCAGGATACAAACCAACCAAAGAAGGAGCAAATGTTGAATGTTCAATTTGCTTCACCAAACATATGATTAAATTTGTTGAGCCTTCTCTTACATTAGCAGCCCATATAACATAGATTTGCAAAATAGCTAACCATCAATGCATCTACAAGTTTGACCATCAATGAGCTTATGTTGAACCAATAGAGAATTAAACTAGTAGAGAAAAAAACATATAAACAAGGTAAGTGAATATCATGGACTACCTCGTGGGAGCCTCCAACTCAAAAACAGGTTGCGTGCTTGTTCACCAGTGATTTTTCCATCTCTATCCGTGTCTACTTGCACAAAAACTTTAGTATATTTCTGAACTTCAGAATGAGTCATCTTTGGCCATGCAACATTGGATAGGGGGGAAGCTGAATTCACAGCTCCAACAGGAAGCCCAGTTGAAGCAGGAGCAGAGATACTGGTAACTGCAAACTGGGGATTCTGTTTCCCTGCTGATTGACCTTGCTGATACTGACCACCCACAGATTGCTGAGAAAATGCACGCTGTAATGGTTCAACTGGACCAGGTTTTGCTGTAGGTTCAGATGCAGGAGATGCTTGAAAAATCGCTGTTGAGACAGGTAAGCCACCGGCGGAAGATGTGGCTACATCTTGCTTTGGTTGAACTGGAGACACAGAAAAGACATCTCCAAAAAGTGAGTCTGCAGGAAACCCATTTCCTGAAACAACCAATGCTTTGGAATCTGGATCTTGAGTTTTTGGAGCAGTGGCTGGTGTCTGTGCAGAGGTTGCTGGTGGTCTAGGTTGAATTGAGGGAGCCAAACTTGAAGCTGGCAAGCCAAATCCATCCAAAGTGGAGGACAAACTAATCCCTCTGTTAGCAACTTGTGAAGTGGCTCCCGCCAAAGGACTACCTGTACTTCCACCAGAGGTCGCTGGTTGTCTAGGTTGAACAGAGGGAGCCAAACTTGAAGCTGGCAGACCAAATCCATCCTGAGCTGAGGAAGGACTAATCCCTCTGTTAGATACTTGTGTAGCGGTTCCTGCTAAAGGACTACTAGTACTTCCACCAAGCCAATTAGTTGACATGTTTGAAGTTGGAGGACGAGGAGCTGCCATGCTACCCCCACTAGGCATACTTTGACCTAAAATAACTTGTCGGGGATAAGGTGTGGTACCGGGAGGCATAGCCTGAGATGGCCTGATAAACTGATTTGGCTGAGATGGGAAAAACTGTTGGTTAGTACTCGCATTTCCAAGGCCTTGTGGTCCCCTGACACCAACATTTTGAGGGGATGGTACACCAGTCAACTGTGAAGCAGGCGCTCCCACCCTAGGATGAGGACCGGGAGTAGCTGCAAGATTTATTTGGGGTGCTGGAATTCTAGCCGAAGCAGGACCATATAATGCTGCCTTCACGATATCTGGGGTCAATTCTTTCTTACTTTGTGCCACAGTAACAAGTTTAAGAGCATTAAAAAACTCAGCACGATTAAGAAACCCGGCTTTTCTCTGATCAGAATGTGACCACACCTGCATACAAAAAAAACCAAACATAGACCACCAATTCAGTGACAAAAGATTAAGTTCCGATGGTAAAGCACCTTACAAAATCTAAAAACTAAGTACAGCCCAAAAGTTAGCAGAAACTCCAAGAAATTCACTAAATCCCAATACTTAAACACGCATGCATTTTGAAATTATGACAGTGCTTCCTATTCTGTTACAGTATGACAGAATCATTGTACTGTAAGATGTCTAACATTTACAGGCAGACTGTAAACTCCAATCAGCTTACATACAAACGTTATGCATCGACATAAAGTTGTTGTGGCAATTGCCACACAAAAAACATAGCTTTCCATGAGATACACTGACTAACTACTAACAACAAATTCCTGCACACTCCCTTAAAAACTTATTGACCATCATATTAATTCATACATATTTTAAATGACATAAGCAACTACAACTATTAATATCTCAACAAACCTAAAAACAATATTAAAAATCGTCATATGCCAAATTTTCAATCAAGTTAAAATTCAACATCCTCTTTCTTTACATCAAATTCAACATCAGCAAAAGATCTTTAAATGAAATTCAACATCCTTATTCTTTTACCAATCTCAATTTAACTAGACATGTAAATATTGATGAACAAGTGCGTGCCTTAATTGTGCCAAAAACTGACTCTGACTTAAAATTCAAATCAAAATTTAACGAATAGATAGCTCCATGAGGAACACAAGATTAAAATTCAAAACGGAGACGGATTGGATTGGTGCTTGGATGTGAATACCTTAGCGAGGACTTGTTTGGGCAAATTTGCGCCTTGAAAGAAGGCGACAGCTTCAGCTCCACTGATCTGACCGTCGCCGTCCAAATCGGCTCTTTTGAAATACGCTTCAAATAGATCAGTATTGTTCCCATTTTGCCCCGCCATTTTCAATCGACCGCGAGAAGAAACTCTCGCCGGATCGCGATTGAATAACTAAATAAATCAATATTTTCAGTATGTTCTTAAAAGTACAAAATAATAATAATAATAATAATAATAATAATAATAATAATAATAATAAATAATAATAATAAAATAAAGGAATGATCTGGAGCCCCGAAAATGTGCCTTTGAGTTGGCTGGATCTCATTCGTTAAGTGGATCAAATGAGTATTACAAGAACAGCATGGTGCTGTCTGTTCGGAACGACACCGTTTGATTCGAGTAGCGAGACGCATCGTTTTATGCGACCGCCGTTATTCCAAAATGCTAACGATTTTAAAAAATATTCTTAAATAAATATTTGGAGTTAAATAAATAGGTATTAGAATTTTCAAAATATTAAATTTTATTACTAAATTTATGATAAAATATAATATTTCAAAATTCATATTATTTAAATATAATATTTCAAAATTCAATTATTATTTTATCATAAATTTAATAATAAAATATATAAAAAAAACCCTAAGAAATTATTGATTTCATCCAATTATGTTAAATTCAAAATCATCAATCTTATTTAATCATAAATTAAAAGATATCCTGACATTTGTTCAATCTCACAGTCAAACTATCAAACTTTGCCCATTTTGAGTATTTTAACACTTTTTTTCACATTGAGAAGTGATATTTTTACCATCTGACCCAAAAAAAAAAAAATTAATTGCCTAGGGTACCCGAACTCATTAAACATATTGTTAAATAAACTCACTCATATTTAACCAAATAAAATAAATAAACTCACTCTTAAAATTTAAAGATTCAAAATTTACACTCAAATAGCTAAAATATTATTACTAAACAAAATTATTATGATGTGTTTTTACTAAACAAATCCATCATACTCATGTATTAACTGATTAATTACATGTTTAGATTTATAACACAATATATTCAATTATTTGAACTTTGGAAACTTATTCCGTTATTTTTAGTCGAATAAAATTTGAACTCCTTATAAAATCTTACAATAAAATTATTTACTTATAATGGACTAAATATTCTCATCTTATTCGAAAATTTATAGCAAAACAAATTATTAAATGTCTATAAAATTTGTATCAGAACAAAATTAATAATCATAATATTTAGTTAAAATGGACACTACATCAATTGTAAATTAAAAAAAAAAAAAAAAAAAGGGATCTACAACATAATACCAAATATACCCTCAACAACGAGTAATCTTATCTAAATAATAATGATTATAAAGCGGTTGGCTTACGCACACCACCTAATGAGTAATGAATACGGATCAGGGGCAAAACAGTAACGAGACAACTTTTAAAAAAGGGTAAATTCCGAAGTTAAAAAAAGGAAAAAAGTGGAGAGAGTTTCATGTATTTTGTATTGAATCCAACCCACAGAACCCGCAAAAAAGCAGGAAAATCAAATCAGATCAGACTAAAAAAAAACAGAATTTTAAAAAACATTTAAGAAACCAACACGTAAAGCTTCAAGCTTTCAATTTAGGTTTTACGAGATTCGATCGATCGATCGATCAATTTTAATTAATTGATTGATTATTGGAGCTGAAATCAAATCAGACGGTGGTTAAACGATGTCGTGTTCGTCGTCGTCGGGGTCTGAGGATGACGATGAGGGAATCGACTCTTACCGTAAAGGCGGTTATCATGCCGTTAGAGTTGGCGATCTATTTAACGGTGGCCGTTACGTAGCTCAGAGGAAGCTCGGGTGGGGTCAGTTCTCGACTGTCTGGCTCGCTTACGACACTCGAACCTCTGTGAGTGATTATGTTTCTGATTCATTTCTTTGTTTGTTTTGGATCCGATTTGCGTCGAACGTTTTGGATTCATTTATTTTATTCCTTTTTTTTGTTTTGTTTTGTTTTTTAATGAACTAGTTTGAAGATCATTCGGATTTTGAAAATTTTAGATTTTTTAATCATTTTCGTTGGTTTTGATCCGTTTCATGATCTGGGTGTTATTTTATTTTTTTATAAATATTTAGCGTATTAGTTTCGGATATTTTATTTATTTATTATATCTTATTTTCTTTAATGGGCAAATACGTTTTGTTTCTATATTTGACTAAGACACATTCAACACTTTCTCTTTTTAATGGACGATGGGATCAATGCCAGATTACCTTGTTAAATGAAATTTGAACAAATATCAATAATGAAAACTGACAAATGATCATTTTGCCATTTTCTTTGCCAATTGTATTGTTGGTTTATACGTCTATTTTTGTCATTTTCTGATAAATGAAATGGCAAGTACATGTTTTTAACTTCCATGTGTGTTACTGTGTTACCATGGGTATACTGTCTCTATTTCATTTACTGAATGTGAAGCCACAGTACGTAGTAATAAACAAGGCATTTAGTGTGGATTATAACATTAAATGTTTTTTGACTGATTTTTTGTCGTCTTTATATTGCTACTGATGAGTTTATCGCTGATGAATATGGAGAGATCATTTGATACAGCTCTTAGTGTGTTTCACTTTGTTGTGTTGTGTCAGCATGTGTTCACATTATGAGACAATGGCAATCTGGCATGGAAATCATTGTTTTGTCGAACTTTAACAGATTTACTAGGTGACTGAGCTAATTAGAGAAAAAAATACAAGATAATAGTCCGTTGTCAAGTTTGGAAATTGGTTCGTGTGCATTGTATGTATACATTTTGTGATAATTGGATTTATCTCATGTGATTGCCAATAGAAGACTCCTATAGAAAAGATTCCTACTAAACCTTCTCATACTGATCTAAATTTGAAAATTATATTATCTATGCATGCGTTCTCTTTCATTTATCCTGAAGTGGAGTCAAAGTTGTTAGAGATTTTAGTTATTGCATCCTTATTTTGTTTCTCCATTTGCTTTTACAGAGTTTTGTTGCTCTTAAGATTCAGAAAAGTGCAGCGCAGTTTGCTCAAGCTGCTCTTCATGAGATTGAAATCCTTTCAGCTATTGCTGATGGTGACCCCTCAAATCAGAAGTGTGTTGTAAGACTGGTTGACCACTTTAAGCATGCAGGTCCAAATGGGCAGCATCTTTGCATGGTCCTTGAATTTCTCGGTGATAGCTTACTCCGGCTGATCAAATATAGACGCTACAAAGGACTTGAATTGAATAAAGTTAGGGAAATCTGCAAATACATTTTGACAGGTCTGGATTACTTACATAGAGAACTTGGTATTATACACACAGACCTAAAACCCGAAAATATTCTTCTTGTTTCTACCATTGATCCTTCCAAGGACCCCATTAGGTCTGGGCTTACCCCGATTCTGGAAAGGCCTGAGGGGAGCATCAATGGTGGATCTACGTCTACCATGACTATTGTTGAGAAGAAGTTGAAAAGGAGGGCAAAGAGAGCAGTTGCCAATATTTCTATTAGGAGAGCTTCAATGGGAGGAATACAACTTCCAAAGCCTGAAAGATGTCTGGATGGGATTGACATGAGGTGCAAGGTTGTTGACTTTGGAAATGCATGCTGGGCCAGTAAGCAGGTTGCAGAAGAAATTCAGACAAGGCAGTATAGAGCTCCCGAAGTCATACTCAGGGCTGGATATTCCTTCTCTGTTGATATGTGGTCATTTGCTTGCACAGCTTTTGAGCTTGCTACTGGTGACATGTTGTTCACTTCTAAGAGTGGACAAGGCTTTTGCGAAGATGAGGTAGGATGGTTCTGTGTATTCATCTGCACTTTTGTTGATCCATTTCTGCAAGGCATCCATAACGTCATTGATAGTTGCCCTAATAAGAAACTGGAAATGTACTTGGACCCTGTGCTGACTTCCTTAAATTGCAGTCTATATTTTCATGATTTGTGTCATATGATAGTGGAAAAGGGGAACAGTAAAGTGCATAGGCAATATGTGGACTCTCATTAATGATTGATAAAACAATATCTATTGCTTCAAATTAACTGGTAAAGATATCACCAGTTATCAGTGTACCAATCTCTTGTACATTAACCTCTTAAATTTGCTAACCTTGTACCTGTTAGCATGTTTAAATTTGCCAAGAATGAGGAACATAAAAAGAGAAACTGTTTATATTCGATGGTGATGCTAATGAACTGTACATCGGATTGATTTCAGGATCACCTTGCTCTCATGATGGAACTCCTTGGAAAGATGCCTAGAAAGGTAAGCACATTATTCCCATTATGCAGCCATAACTAATTTAAGTACATTGGTTTTCATGTATCTTTAATGTTTGTATGAGCAGATTGCTATTGGAGGAGCACGATCAAAGGATTATTTTGATAGGCATGGTGATCTCAAGAGGATACGTAGACTGAAGTTCTGGTCACTTGATCGGTTACTTGTCGACAAGTACAGATTCTCTGAGACTGATGCTCTCGAGTTTGCAGATTTTCTTGTCCCGCTTCTTGATTTTACACCAGAGAAGCGTCCAACTGCTCAGCAGTGTCTGCAACACCCGTGGCTGAGTCTCAGGAATTCTACACAAGAAGATGAAACGAAAAATAAATCTAATGTTGAAAAGGTGGATGTTGGAATGAGCAAACTTCAGATCAAGGTGGGAAAGTGAAAAGAAGGGATCACAGTCACAGGTGCTGGCTGGCACTCGTTGCCACTTTCAAGTCCCTCCCTCTACCTGTATGTGTATTGATTGTTATTTTTTTTTCTTCCGTTACGTTTATAATAAGATATATATTTTTTTTTATTAACTAAAATGTAAAATAGTAATATGATCATTCCGAGGAAATGACATGAAAGAGAGAAATTTAACTGGAATGACGGACATTAGCATACATTCAATTACAAAGACATTTTTGAGTTTATGAATATGTCTAGACCAGATCCAAGTGCATGAAATGATTTGTTCGTAGATATATGAACATTTTGGAAAGATGAGATTTGAATCAAGATCACAAGCACTGCCACCTGAGATTGCGAGGTCATTATACATACTGTTGCCGGTGGATTTTGGTCTCGGGGCAACGTAGGAATATCACCTCCGAGGTAATCCTCCTTCAATAGTGAATTTGTTTGGTTATGGGGGACCCAAAGGCAAACTTAGCGAGAGACAGATAAACACACCAATCGACAAAGAGATTAAACGTGGTTCGGTGGATTTTGGATCCGAACTAGTCCACGGACAGAACAGGATGGTACTTTATTACTCAATACGCTTCTCAGATCTTTTGTGTTTACAAATCAGAGCTTGATGATTCTGATCCACTGATTTTTTATGATCACTGATTTTTTATGATGCCTTTTACACATACTATGCCCTCCTATTTATAATAACACATAAATCAGACTCCTATTTGTATAAAGAAATCCTAGTTGAACTTTTAGTCTTCTTTCTTGCAAGGATTCCTAGTCTGATTTTCCCTTCTCTCTTTTCTTTTCGGATTCTAACTTATTTCTTTGTGAGAGTAGGATAATTCGTTTTAGCTTATCCGCAAGAAGGGTGTCGTCATCTTGAACACGTCTCGCCATCTGATCGGTCTTCATGAGGTCGGTCATGGCAATCTTTTATGCTGAGAGTGTTCTCTGCCGACCTTATAGTGCTCGGTCATTCGAATCAAAGTGGTCGGTCTTTACATGTTGTGGTCGGGTCGGCTTTGATGATCTTGACCAGTCAGGAAATTACCCTTTTGTCCTCGTCATGCTGCCTTAAATGTCATAGTGCATGAAAACACCATCAACACATACCAAGTTTCCTTTACCCAATTTTTTTCTAGTGATCCACCCAATACTTCTTAATATTTTGAGTTTTCATGTTGCCCTTCGATTTGTTGTTACATGAGTCGGCAATTTTTTTCTGGACAAAATTTTTACTTGATGTCAAAAGCGTCTCTCTAAGAAGCACTTTCATTTTTCTCAAACGAATCACTTTCATTTTTACCTGAAATAGCAATCACAATATTCGGAATTGAAGTAGATGGATGCCTAGAAAACCATGGATTGCTGTTCAAATTTGATGAGCTGTGACGGCGCATTTATTTCATTTACAGGCTATACATTCATTTTCTTAATAAAAAGCATTTCTTTTTCTGTCGATTCTGCATTTATGATAACAGCAAAGGACCATTAACCATTTGATGTTAACACGAGTAAAACGAGGAAATGACATGCAAAAATACAAATTGAAAGAAATTAAAATGACTGGTTATATCTATTTATCTCTTTCGGACTTAAGTGAAACAAATAAAATTTATGTCTTTCTCAGAGTTTTACAAGAAACACACTTCTTGAATTCGGACCCAGGACTTGAATGTCAGATCATGAGTCATATATCACCAAACCACGAAATAAAAGCAGGACGAATAAGCAATACAAGCATTTAAACATTATACAAAACAAAAATTATGCACATGGAATTCAACTTCCTTTTTTTTTTTTGAAAGAAAACACTGATCATTTAAGATAAGAAAAGATTACATCTGATTTGAGGGGGAAAAGACTCCCGACAAAAACCAGTAACACCTGATTACAAGCATTTTGGCTAGATTATGAGCCAATACATTGGAAAAATCTAGACTTAATTGAAAAAGACAACTGGAAATTGAGTCCCGGCCTTTTTAATCTCTTGGATTGTCCACTCGAGCTCCTTTGATGTTGAAGAAACTCCAAGAACTAAGTCAATGACATTTTTGACATCACATTCAATAATGAACGTCGAAAATTTCAATGATTTTGCTCCTTGGATTCCATACAGTATAGCCCGAGCCTCAGCTTCCTCTATGTCTTCTGTAAATGGATCATACTTGTTCCAACCCCTTAATCGAGCTGTCACAGTCTCTCATAACAAACCTAACCCCGCAGTTTGTTTCTCCAAGTTGAAAGCTGCATCTACATTAATTTTAATATACCCAATTGGAGGGGGTTGCCAAACACTTCTCCTGTTCGCTCCAATACTCTACCAAAAGTATCCCATGGTTTTGGGATACTGTCAAAAGATGATAGCACATCATTTATCTTGTTGCTTATGTCCTCTACCCCCAAACATGAATTTCTTAAAATATGGTCATTCCTGGCCCCCCAAATAGCCCACATCATACTACTAAAATCCTCATTTTATTTGAATCCACATTCCCAAATCCGTACTCCATAAAATCATCCATCGATACACGACATGCCCATTTCCGTATTTGATGCAAACCCTCATTCTCCCAACAACATTTCATATAGCTACATTGAAAAAGGGCATGGCTTATTGTTTCTTCATAGACATGGCAATATTGGGCACTTTCCAGAAGGTAGTATTTCTTCTTCCATAGATTAACACTTGTAGGCAACCATCCTCTAATACACCTCTAAACAAAAGCATTTGATTTTTGGGGGATATCCAGCCCCCATATTTTCCTCCACACATTCCCCCTTTGAGATCTTGAAGCTTTATCCGCATCTTTGATCGACAAAGCTTTATAGTAAGCTGATTTCACTGTAAAATTACCTCTTTTTCAAGATGCCAAATGATACTATCCTCTTGAGGTATCCTAGGTAATGTAATCCCCAATATATTTTTTGCATCAGCCTCTCCAAAGGATTCCTCAATCAATTCAGTGTTCCAAGTGTTGTTTCCTTGATCAGTTCTGCAACATTAACATCAGCTTGTAGAAGAAATGGTGGAGATGGTCTGAATTGACAGCATTCGGAATCCACCCACTGCTGTAAACCCCCACTGCTATGCCATTTCCAACACCGCATCGGATTCCCCTATTCAAGAGTTGTCGACCCCATAATATACTCCTAAAAACAAAGATGGCTTATGCCCCAACTTTGCATCCAGAAACTGTCCACTTTTGAAAATACCTTGCCTTCAATACCGTAGCTGCCATTGAGTTCGGTTGTTGAATTAGCCTCCATCCTTGCTTCGCTAACACAGCTTGATTGAAACTTTCTAAGTTCCTGAATCATATTCCACCCTCTAGTTTCGATTTACATAATTGTCCCAATCTGCCCAATGAATCTTCCTTTCTTGCTCCTTTGAACCCCACCAAAGCCATTCAGGCTTCCTCTGGATTTATTCACAAATTCCCACTGGAATCTTGAATACACTCATGCAATATGATGAGATTGCTTGTGCCACTTGCCATGCTTGATGAGTACCTCTTTGCCCCGCAGAGAAAAATCTGTTTTGCCATGCAGTTAATTTCCGATCTTATCTTTATTTCCCCAAAAACAAGATCCTCTTACTTCTGCCTATCATGGATGGGGAGTCCCAAAGAAATTTCATGCGGGTTAGCTCCTTAAGCTGAAAATGTCCTTCTCCTCTCTGCAGTCCCTATCCATGTTAGGGCTTTAGGAAGAAAAATTGAAGACTTATCGTAGTGCAAATTTGACGAGCCTTTGCCATAAACACTCAAATTTCCCTTAGGGTCGACACCTTGAAACTAAAGCTTTTCGAGAACACCAGACTGTCATCTGAAAAAAGAATATGGACACGAAACTGGTGTTAAAAAATCAGCCCGCTCACTGATTTCTGCTCATTGCTGTACGAACCAAAAATGGGCCAAGGATAAAACCGTCTTTTACCTTAAAAGCCCAAAATGGTATGCAAAGCCCGAAAGTAAAGGCCAGGCCCAAGAAGATTTATGTATTATTGAGTCACAATTAAGTCATAAGCTTAAATACAAAAAACCTCTAATTATATCAACTACTCTTCTTCTACTTTGCCCGACACATAAAGCCCAATAAAACCCTTCTTCCACTTGCAGAAGAATGATTCATACATTAAGCCAAATCTTTACCAAACGTTTCCCACTTACCCTAATCATAATCCAACTGCTCCACTTTGTTCACTAAATAAAGATATCTTAGCACATTGTGGGACTGATGCCAGCTGCAAAAGTCATTTACCTTCAACTATAAATTACGAACAAAATACGAGAGACAGGGCAGTGCTTTCTGACAAGCTTCTCTTCTCTAATATAAACTCTCAGAGCTTCATATTTCCTAGACATTTTTCTTCCGCCCTCACGGCCACTTAAAGAAGGTCAAGGTAATAGGAAACCTTGCTTTCATAGTTAACATATTTACTGTTCATTTCATACTATTGACTTGGGCGTCGGAGTGTCTCCGGTACCTACCACCCGGTAGGCAGTCTACTCCCATTCGTTCTTTGTTTTGCAGGATTGTTAGTGCCCCTACTTCCAAATTCTGATTGTGGACCTCGGCCGAAATCCAGCCTCCACAATTTGGCGCCCACCGTGGGGCCCTAGCAATTATTTGCAATCAAAGATTTTGTTTCTACCAACAATCACAGCTTGGTAATTCATGGCTTCAAGCAATGAACAGACAACCGATCCAATGTCATCACAACTGACCACTCTACAGGAGAGATTAAAAGCTTTGGAAGAGGAAAATTTGACCATTCGTAACTCCAACATCAACCTTCAGAAACAGTTGGAGTTAATTTCATCCCCATCTCGGCATCATGATATCAGATCAGCCCAATAACCGTATCACACCAGTTAATCTCTTGGGAGCATTCAACGAAACAACAGATAACATTCCATCAAACGATGAGGACCAGAGGGACCTACCAAATTCTCCTCTCAACCAAGCTCAACAAGTTGCCATTGCAATGAGAAGGGAAATGAAGGAATTTAAAGAAGCAATCATGTCCAGCCTACCAGGAGTGAAACTACCAATAAAGAAGAGTAGAGCTGGAACCATTTCTGACACCCCCTTCATGGAAAACATTACATCCGTTGAGTTACCGCGGAAGTTCAGTCCACCCGACATGAAACTATATGATGGATCCACAGACCCAGACGACCACGTCATCCATTACAAGTACAAAATGATGTCGACTGGCTTGGCTCCTCTTCAATGGGAAGCAGGTATGTGCAGAGGATTTGGAGAAACTTTGGGAGGCCCTGCCCTTACGTGGTTCATCAATCTACCATACAGATCCATCAAGTCCTATCAACAGTTAGCAGACAAGTTTGTGGAGCATTTCGCCAGCTCTTGCAAACTTGAAAAAACTACTGACGACCTTAATACCATCCAGCAACGGAAGGGTGAATCCTTGCGAAGCTACGTGGCTCGTTTCAACAAGGAGAGGATATCGATTCCAGATCTACATCAGCCGACAGCTGTGGAAGCTTTCAGAAATGGGTTACTTTGTGATAGTGGACTCTACAAAAAGTTAACTAAATTTCGATGCTACACAATGGACCAGGCTATGGCACGAGCTCAAGTTGAAATCAGATGGGAAGAAGACAAGAGGAATAAAAGGAAAGATAATTCCTCCAATGTGCAAAATGAAAGAGCGCTTCACACATCCAAACGACATAAAGAATTTGCAAGAATAACACCTAGCCATCATTCAGAGAAAAGGAGTCACCCGAGGAAAGAACATCAGCCCCTCCGAAGAGACTTTGATCGAAGACCCCTGCCATACAAAACACAGGAAATAGTTCAAACAGAAAAGCCAAGACTCCCAGATTACAATTTTTCTATTTCTCCAGGAGAATTAGTTTTGGTATTAAAAAAATGGGAAATGAAGTAAGATGGCCTCCACGCAGCAGAGAAAACTTCAAAAAGAAAGACACAAGTAACTGGTGTGAATTCCATCGAGACTACGGCCATACGACGGCTGAATGTGTGTCATTAAGATTAGAAGTCCTAGAGCTGCTGAACAAGGGATTTCTAAGAGATTTACTTACAGAGAAAGGGAAAGCTACATTTGCTCAGAGAAGTGAGAGGGATGGACATGAAGAAGCATCAATTCCACCTCCACCAATCGACAACACGGTGAATTTCATTTCAGGAGGATCGGAGATCAGTGGAGTTTCATATTCAGCGGCCAAGCGACATGCCAGGGCTATCATGTCAAACATTCATCATTCCACGGTCTCTATGGAGAAAAAATTTACAAATCTGATGATGGAGTTTCCAGACGACAGCAACTCCGGTAGTATGAACCCTCATCATGATGCTTTGGTAATCTCTCTACAGGTGGCGAATTTCATGGTCAAACGGATTCTGGTAGATACGGGATCTTCAGCCAACATCATATTTGCAACTGCCTTAGCAGATATGGGAGCTGAGCTGGGGAAAGTTAACAAACGAACAACGGTGTTAATCGGATTCAGTGGTGAGCAGAAATTTACTTTGGGAGAAATAAGTCTTCCAGTCTACGCAGGAGGAATTAACCAAATGACTACGTTCCTAGTCTTGGATTGTCCTTCCGCCTACAACCTTATCATCGGTAGGCCATGGATTCATGAAATGAGGGCTGTGTCTTCTACTTATCATCAAACACTAAAGTTTCCAACGAAGTGGGGGGTCCAGGAGATAAGGGGTGATAGGATCGCCTCGAGAGGATGCTACCAGACGACAATGAAAGCTAAGATCCATTCGGCATAGCAATTACAGAGCGGGCCTCATCCTTTGGAGCCTACACTCCCAAATATTGAAGAACTAGACGAGGTCCAAATTCATCCAGAACATGCAGATCACAAAACTCAAATAGGAGCAAATCTGGATCCCAAGCTTCGAGCAGACTTGAGTGATTTTTTGCAAAAACAACACGACCGATTCGCATGGTCGCATGAAGATATGACAGGGATTGACCCTGGGTTGATCACCCATCAACTCCACATAGATCCAGACTACCCTCCTGTCCGGCAAAAAAGAAGAAAGTTCGCCCCAGAAAGAAATCAGATCATTGATGAAGAAGTCCAGAAATTGTTACAAAATGGTGCCATCAAAGAAGTACAGTTCCCAGACTGGTTAGCCAATGTGGTGGTAGTACGAAAGAAGAATGGAAAATGGAGAGTTTGTATTGACTTCACAGACCTGAACAAGGCATGCCCGAAGGATTCATTCCCACTGCCACATATCGATCAAATGGTTGATGCTACAGCCGGGCATGAATTGTTGAGTTTCATGGATGCATATTCTGGGTACAATCAAATCCTTATGCATTCAGACGACCAAGAGAAAACAGCATTTGTGACCAATAAAGGCATCTTTTGTTACAAAGTGATGCCCTTCGGCCTAAAAAATGCGGGAGCTACTTATCAAAGAATGGTCAACAAGATGTTCTCTCAACAGATTGGGAAAACAATGGAGGTTTATGTAGACGACATGCTGGTGAAATCTTCAAGATCTGATCAGCATCTACAACACTTGGGAGAAGCATTCAACATAATGAATAAATATGGGATGAAGTTAAATCCAACAAAATGTGCATTTGGAGTAGCTTCTGGGAAGTTCTTGGGATATGTTGTCACGCGACGAGGCATTGAAGCAAATCCTGATCAAATCAAATCAATCCTTGAAATTCCCTCTCCTACCTGCCCAAAAGATGTTATGCGGCTAGCAGGAAGGATAGCAGCTTTAAACAGATTCATCTCCAAGTCCACGGATAAAAGTTTTATGTTCTTCTCAGCCATAAAGAAAGCAAAAAACTTTGAGTGGACTCCTGCCTGTGAAGAAGCTCTCAAAGAACTCAAGCGATACTTAACATCGCCCCCATTGTTGTCAAAACCACTCGACAATGAGAGGCTTTTCCTATACTTAGGAGTCTCAGATCAAGCTGTGAGCGCTGTTTTAATCAGAGAAGACAACAACACCCAACTACCAGTCTACTACGTAAGCAAGGCTTTGCTTGATGCGGAATCACGTTACTCACATTTGGAAAAACTGGTATTAGCCTTGATAATGTCAGCAAGAAAGCTACGACCATACTTTCAGGGACACCCGATCACAGTTTATTCAGAGTATCCTCTAAGGAGCATTCTTCATAAGCCGGAGTTGTCTGGAAGATTAACGAAATGGGCGGTGGAATGGGGAGAACACGACATCACTTACCAGCCCAGAACAGCAATCAAATCTCAAGCGTTGGCTGATTTTGTTGCTGACTTCAGTCTCAATCAGAAAGTTTCAATAGATGAAGAAGTATTCAATCCAAACCACATCACTTTGGAAACTTGCAGTCGACGGTTCCAGCAATAAGAAAGGATGCGGTCTTGGGGTGGTGATCACTACTCCTGATGGAGATATACTACGTCAAGCAATCAAATGTGGATTCAGGGTTACAAACAACGAGGCGGAATATGAGGCGTTGATTGCAGGAATCAGTTTGGCTAAAGAACTTGGAGCAAGCAGAATAAAAGTGGTATCAGATTCTCAACTGATAGTCAACCAACTCCAAGGATCATATCAAGCTCGAGATCCTCAAATGTCATCCTACTTAATGAAAGTGAAAGAAATCCAGTCGACGTTTGAAGAATTTTCAATAACCCAAGTTCCGAGAAGCGAGAATACTCAAGCAGACGCATTGGCTACCCTTGGGTCGACGATGCAAGGGGATAAACCACAATCCATTCCAGTAGTATATTTGAATTGGCCAGCAATTTGGAAAGAAAGCAAAGAGATCACCATCATCACGTCAAGTGACTCATGGATGACGCCACTCATGAAATATTTGCAAGAAGGACTACTTCCAGAAGACAAAACCGAAGCGAGAAAAATTCAGAGACAGGCAGCCAGATTCACCATCTTCAAGACATCTGGACCTTATTTAAAATGTCTTACTCACGACCAAGCACATCACGTGTTATCAGAATTGCATGAAGGAGAATGTGGAAACCATTCTGGAGGACGTAGCCTCGCTCACGCGCCCATTCGACTGGGTATTACTGGCCAACTATGAGGATTGATTCATCGAATTATACAAAGAAATGCGAGAAATGTCAAAGGTTCGCTCCGATTTCACATCTCCCTCCTGAGAAATTAAATCCCACTCTCTCCCCGTGGCCATTTATGAAATGGGGAATGGATATTGTGGGAAAACTACCAACCGCCCCTGGTCAACGAGTCTACATGCTGGCGTTAACATATTATTTTTCAAAGTGGATTGAGGCAGACTCTTTCGCCAAGATACGAGATAGAGAAGTTCAATCATTTGTTGTCTGGAAGAACATCATATGTCGATTCGGCGTTCCCAAAGAGATTGTGACTGATAATGGTTCACAATTTATCAGCAATCACTTCCAAGACTTCTGCAAAAATTGGAAGATCAAATTAAGTTTTTCAACCCCTCGATTCCCACAAGCAAATGGTCAAGCCGAGTCTTCCAACAAGACAATTTTAAATACTTTAAAGAAAAGATTAGAAAGAGCAAAAGGAGCTTGGGCGGATGAGCTACCAGGGGTCTTATGGTCCTACAGAACGACTATCCGTTCCTCCACAGGAGAAACTCCATTCTCTCTTGCATTTGGGACAGAAGCTGTTATACCAACTGAAGAAACCATCCCATCTCCCCGTTACCAATGGCTCAACGACGATACGAATCAACAACTCATGAATTTTAACCTGGAAACAATTGAAGAATTGAGGGATCATGCATCCATTCGACTGGCTGCGCATCGACAAAGAATGACTAGATATTTCAATAAAAATGTCAGAAGCAGAACTTTCAAGGAAGGGGATTGGGTACTACGAAGAGTTTTTCAAAATACAAAAGAAGTTGGAGATGGAAAGTTGGGGCCAAATTGGGAAGGGCCATACATCATCACAAGAGTTGTTGGACATGGAGCCTACAAATTACGAACAACTGAGGGGAGACAAATTCACAATAGTTGGAATGCAATTCACCTTAAGCAGTTTTACCGGTAATTTATGCGTGCATTTATTCATATTTTAAGGTTCAGAGTGATTTTCTACTTTATGTATTGTGATTCGACTTAATAACAAATTTGATTGAAATATTGTCCCAAACATCATTAAGTCATTAAAATTGTTCTACAATGCGATAAAATTAAAATTAAAGAGATTCAAATTTCTGGAGTAGCTTCTTCCGGAATGCGTTCAGCAGCAACTTCAGGTGCAGGAATATTGAACTTGAATAGTCGGCTCGATTTCCATTCGACTAAGTTCTTCACTCTTCTTATCCATTTCTTGAACTTCAGCCGCTTCCTCGCCATCAATTACTTCTCTCTCAGCCACTTTCGAGTCGACCTCTTCACCTTTCTCTTCCACATCACCTCGTTTGAAAAAGAAATTCCTGCCAATAGTTGGTCATACTGTTGAATCCATTTCTCTGGTTCCCAAGCTCCTGTCTTCCCTTCAAGGAAATCCTTCATCAGATGACTACGTTCTTTCATCATAGATTCAAGAGCAATCCCTTCAAGATTCTCAAGTAATTCTTCATTCTCCTTCTTCACATTCTCGAACGCATCCTTATAACCTTCAATGTAACCTCAGAAGTCTCCTTTTCCATCTGAAGTGTTCTTCACTCCTTCCTTCAACTCCTTCTCCAATTCAGCATTCCTTTTCCCAAGCGACTTCATTTGGACCATTTCCTTTTTCATTGCCGCGAATGATTTTTCCATTTCTCTCTGCTTCTTGAGAGTCGATTCGACATATCGCTGCATATGTAAGCTGCACTCCATTGCCTGGAAAAAGGACTTGATTAGAATCCATTCTACAAATTATTATGAAAAATTATCTACTTTCTTACTTGGTAATTTAAAGCCGCAGCCTTTTTCATTGACTCGACGGGGCCAATCTTGGAGCCTTTGTTCATCCTCTTCCAGCAGAAGCTTCTTGATAAAAGGGTCAAGGCTTGATGGGTCAGAAATTGCAGTCGACCCTGATGGAATCCTGACAACTATATTGTCGATTTCTTCAATTTCATCCGCCTTCCTTTTCCCCCCTTTGACAATAATTTCAGTCGACTTCCCCTTAATCTTTGGAGTTCCAGTCGACGATACCAATTGTGGTTCTGGAACCTCCACTTCTGGCTCCTTTATCTTGAGCTTCCTAGCCTTCTTTCGGCTTATCAACTCATCAATTGATGCTACTTTTATTTGTCTCGACGCCATGTCCTCTGCGCATAAAATTTCTTTTGGAGTTAATGTCTTTATAAACCACACCTTTCCGTACAAAGCTCGAATCGACCGAGTACAGTAGATGACTTCCAATACGTGTTTAGAAAGTGCCAAAGGGGTAGATATACCTTCTGATTCGAAGATTTCTTTCCACACTAATGTTGCTCTTAATCTCTGCTCTACCAAGATTATCCTCCAATCTCTTTGTTCGACGGGAAGATCAAGAAGAGCTTTAGTGTTGGACAAAATAAGAGGTGTTTTGTCGAATAAACTGTTTCGAAAAGGACCTGCATAATAAACAATCCATACATTAGTATCATACGACAATAACATTGATAAATTATCAATAAATAGAAGAAGTTGATACTCACTAAATACACTCCAATATTCTGAAACACGACCCATTCCAGTCGACCCAAAGATACCCTCATTTCTCACAAAGAAATAGTCCGACTGCCAATTACCCCTATCGTTCGTTGGAAGCCCCATAACTATTTGTTCCCTCTTACGACGAAGGTACAAAGTATATCTCCCTTTTTCAGTTAGGTGCTCTTTGAGGTAGTATGAATATAAAACGTCCTTCACCTCAAAAAATAACCCTTGTTCGAATGCTAAGCATTCAATCGACATTAAAATCCTCCAAGCATTCGGCATTAGTTGTGAAGGAGCAATCCCGTAATGATCCAAAATTTCCCAAGCTAACCTCGGAATGGGGAATCTAAGCCCATTAGAAAACGGTACTACATAAAAACCAATCCACCCGGGAATTTTATAATCGATTCTTTCAGACGGCAAGGGCACCCTCAATTCCATTGATCTAGGAAATCTATACTTACTCCTAATTTCCATCAGCAAACTAGCCGTCATTCGACTAGCTGGTTCTTGGTTAGTATGTTGGTCGGCTCACTTGTGCTCACCGCTCCACTAAACTCCTCGACAGCTGCCAATGACCTAATAGGAATTGCATGCACCGGAATTTCACGCGACAAAACAGTTACAGGTCCCTCCTCGAATAATTCTTGACGCGACCATTCCCTTAATGATTTTTCTTCTGTTGATTCACTCGATGATACTTCTACGAATGTATCGATCTGTACTCCTAAACTTTCTAAAGAGTCTCCACTCGACATATTCTAATCGACGAGTCTACAAACAAATAATTTCTAAGATTTGGGTTTCTTAAAGATCAAATCCTACTCCTATCTCCAAACACAAATCCACCAAATAACGTATGATTCAAAAGATCAAACAACCTAATTTAGCTTAGAACAGTTTGAAGCTACTCTATGAATATTCGAAGGAAATGAAGAACGCGAAGAGAGTTTAAAGAAGTACCTTGAAGCCTTGAAGTTCTCTCCCAAATCGTTGATCTTGTGAATGAAACAAATGAACCCATCAAGCCACTCTTATACTTCTTTTGGCGGTTCATTTCCCGCCAAAAGACTCCTCGTTATTTGCGCTAGGTTTTACTCCGTTAAACGACACGTGGAAGATCTAAGGAATGTAAAATATTTCGTCGCAAAGAATGATGAATTCTGGATTGACACTACTTGACACCACTTGCTCTCGGCAACAAAATTCTCTTCATGACTGCCTTCACCATTTGACGCGACATCATTAGATTTGAAGATCATTTTCATTCATGAAAAATTGAATGAGCAAACCCCGGTGCATGCCTTATAATCACTCGACAAATGATAAAAATATTGAGTATATAGTACATTCGACACATTTCAAAAGGGACTCCTGAACCTGCATTTGGTTCAGTCGACAAAGGGACATTCCCCATGACTCTTGTCGAGTCAAGTTGGACTCCTGAACCTGCATTCGGTTCAGTCGACAAAGGGACATTCCCCATGACTCTTGTCGAGTCAAGTGGACTCCTGAACCTGCAGTTGGTTCAGTCGACAAAGGGACATTCCCCATGACTCTTGTCGAGTCAAGTGGACTCCTGAACCTGCATTCGGTTCAGTCGACAAAGGGACATTCCCCATGACTCTTGTCGAGTCAAGTTGGACTCCTGAACCTGCATTCGGTTCAGTCGACAAAGGGACATTCCCCATGACTCTTGTCGAGTCAAGTTGGACTCCTGAACCTGCATTTGGTTCAGTCGACAAAGGGACATTCCCCATGACTCTTGTCGAGTCAAGTGGACTCCTGAACCTGCATTTGGTTCAGTCGACAAAGGGACATTCCCATGACTCTTGTCGAGTCAAGTGGACTCCTGAACCTGCATTTGGTTCAGTCGACAAAGGGACATTCCCCATGACTCTTGTCGAGTCAAGTGGACTCCTGAACCTGCATTTGGTTCAGTCGACAAAGGGACATTCCCCATGACTCTTGTCGAGTCAAGTGGACTCCTGAACCTGCATTCGGTTCAGTCGACAAAGGGACATTCCCCATGACTCTTGTCGAGTCAAGTGGACTCCTGAACCTGCATTTGGTTCAGTCGAAAAGGGACATTCCCCATGACTCTTGTCGAGTCAAGTGGACTCCTGAACCTGCATTTCGGTTCAGTCGACAAAGGGACATTCCCCATGACTCTTGTCGAGTCAAGTGGACTCCTGAACCTGCATTTGGTTCAGTCGACAAAGGGACATTCCCCTGACTCTTGTCGAGTCAAGTGGACTCCTGAACCTGCATTTGGTTCAGTCGACAAAAGGGACATTCCCCATGACTCTTGTCGAGTCAAGTGGACTCCTGAACCTGCATTTGGTTCAGTCGACAAAGGGACATTCCCCATGACTCTTGTCGAGTCAAGTTGGACTCCTGAACCTGCATTCGGTTCAGTCGACAAAGGGACATTCCCCATGACTCTTGTCGAGTCAAGTTGGACTCCTGAACCTGCATTTGGTTCAGTCGACAAAGGGACATTCCCCATGACTCTTTGTCGAGTCAAGTGGACTCCTGAACCTGCATTTGGTTCAGTCGAAAGGGACATTCCCCTTGACTCTTGTCGAGTCAAGTGGACTCCTGAACCTGCATTTGGTTCAGTCGACAAAGGGACATTCCCCATGCTCTTGTCGAGTCAAGTGACTCCTGAACCTGCATTGGTTCAGTCGACAAATGGAACATTCCCCATTACTCTTGTCGAGTCAAGTCGGACTCCTGAACCTGTATTTGGTTCAGTCGACAAAGGGACATTTCCCCATGACTCTTGTCGAGTCAAGTGGACTCCTGAACCTGCATTCGGTTCAGTCGACAAAGGGACATTCCCCATGACTCTTGTCGAGTCAAGTGGACTCCTGAACCTGCATTCGGTTCAGTCGACAAAGGGACATTCGCCATTACTCTTGTCGAGTCAAGTCGGACTCCTGAACCTGCATTTGGTTCAGTCGACAAAGGGACATTCCCCATGACTCTTGTCGAGTCAAGTGGACTCATGAACCTGCATTTGGTTCAGTCGACAAAGGGACATTCCCCATGACTCTTGTCGAGTTAAGTGGACTCCTGAACCTGCATTTGGTTCAGTCGACAAAGGTACATTCCCCATGACTCTTGTCGAGTCAAGTGGACTCATGAACCTGCATTTGGTTCAGTCGACAAAGGGTCATTCCCCATGACTTGTCGAGTCAAGTGGACTCCTGAACCTGCATTCGGTTCAGTCGACAAAGGGACATTCCCCATGACTCTTGTCGAGTCATGACGGACTCCTGAACCTGCATTTGGTTCAGTCGACAAATGGACATTCCCCATGACTCTTGTCGAGTCAAGTGGACTCTTGAACCTGCATTTGGTTCAGTCAACAAAGGGACATTCCCCATGACTCTTGTCGAGTCAAGTGGACTCCTGAACCTGCATTCGGTTCAGTCGACAAAGGGACATTCCCATGACTCTTGTCGAGTCAAGTTGGACTCCTAAACCTGCATTCGGTTCAGTCGACAAAATGACATTCCCATGACTCTTGTCGAGTCAAGTGGGACTCCTGAACTTGCATTCGGTTCAGTTGACCAGAGAATGTTCCACATTACTTATGTCGAGTCAAATGTATCCATGGATCTTCAAACTGATCAGAAGACCAAGAACCAATAACCATAAGTCAAGTCAAATCAGAAGGACTAAGACTTCGTCTGCCCAGATGATACACGCAATATATTCCAAAAAACCCACATTTTGCACAAAGCTCTTATAAAACAATCCAACAGAAGGTGATACATTCTTGTCACGTGCTTTTGTGATTAGTATCATTCGACACAAATGTATATACTCTCTAAGCAAAACGTTTTTGACTTAGAGAGTAAGGGACAAACTGTACGAACCAAAAATGGGACAAGGATAAAACCGTCTTTTACCTTAAAAGCCCAAAATGGTATGCAAAGCCCGAAAGTAAAGGCCAGGCCCAAGAAGATTTATGTATTATTGAGTCACAATTAAGTCATAAGCTTAAATACAAAAAACCTCTAATTATATCAACTACTCTTCTTCTACTTTGCCCGACACATAAAGCCCAATAAAACCCTTCTTCCACTTGCAGAAGAATGATTCATACATTAAGCCAAATCTTTACCAAACGTTTCCCACTTACCCTAATCATAATCCAACTGCTCCACTTTGTTCACTAAATAAAGATATCTTAGCACATTGTGGGACTGATGCCAGCTGCAAAAGTCATTTACCTTCAACTATAAATTACGAACAAAATACGAGAGACAGGGCAGTGCTTTCTGACAAGCTTCTCTTCTCTAATATAAACTCTCAGAGCTTCATATTTCCTAGACATTTTTCTTCCGCCCTCACGGCCACTTAAAGAAGGTCAAGGTAATAGGAAACCTTGCTTTCATAGTTAACATATTTACTGTTCATTTCATACTATTGACTTGGGCGTCGGAGTGTCTCCGGTACCTACCACACCGGTAGGCAGTCTACTCTCATTCGTTCTTTGTTTTGCAGGATTGTTAGTGCCCCTACTTCCAAATTCTGATTGTGGACCTCGGCTGAAATCCAGCCTCCACAATTGCCGAATTTAACTTACTCAAAAGTGCCTCGGCACACAAAATAAAGAGGTATGGTGACAGTGGACATCCTTGTTTAAGGCCCCTTTTTGGTTTGATCATTCCAAATACTTTCTGATTAATAATAACTGAAAAAGAAGGTGTTGAAATGAAATTATGAACAAGATTTCTCCATTTTGTCGAGAATCTCATAATTTCCATAATTCTATCAACAAAATCCCACTCCACTCGATCATATGCCTTGCTAATATCGAGTTTGAGGGCCACCCATCCTCCTTTGCCTTTCGTAGTTTTACTGATTTTATGTAGACACTCGTATCCACAATGACATTATCAGTAATCAGACGATTCGGCACGAAAGCACTTTGATTTGGGGAAATTAGCTCATTTAATACCACTTTCAGCCGATTTGCTATGCATTTGGCTACAATCCGATACATCACATTACATAAACTGATTGGCTGAAAATCCTTCATCTCAACAGTATGTCTTTTCTTAGGGATCAAGGCAATGTGGGTCTGATTTAGAGCAGACAAGTCTTGATGTGAGTTGAGTACTTCCAGACATGTTTTAGTGACTTGATTGCCAACTATCTGCCAATGTTTCTGAAAGAATTCTGTGGGTAAATCATCAGGGAGCACTGATCCTCCCCCCTCCCCCCGCAAAATCTCTCCTCTTGTCTCCTTATGGAATTACAAAAGTACCCATTTGTTTAAAAACATTTCCAAAACAAACATTTACATGTACCTTGTTGAAGAATTATTTTATTAATTAAATATATTTATTTTGTTAAATTTCCAAAATAAAAATACACATGTATCTTGATAAAGAATTATTTTATTATTTTATTAATTAAATATATTTATTTTGTTAATTGTTTTTTTTTAAAAATAAATTTTAAATCTAAAACAAATATAAGACATCTATATTGGAAAACACATCATGTTTTTAAACATTTTCATGATTAGCACATTAAGTTTGTAAAGCATCATCACTTAATAATTGTAATTTTTTGAAATTAAAAAAAAATCTGAACTTATTCTCATGCACTTGAAATTATTCAAATCTAATTGAAGAAATAGCTTGATTTAATATGTATATAAAATAATCAATTTTAAAGAATCTTGGGGAGGAATTTTTTTTAATAAATATATTAGATTTATTAAACAAATAAACTATCAAAAAATTTATTTTATAATTTAATTTTATTTGGTTAAATTATATTATTTTTATACATATGTAGTATTAATTAAATTAAAAATGAATCAAAAAAATAAATGAATAGATATGAAATCTGTAAATAGTTATTTGGTTTGACTTGAAAATACTTAAATGACCGAAAATAGTTAAATTATTTTATAATTATTTTATTTTATTAAATTGATATTTTTTTACTATATATATATATATATATATTCTTTTTATTTGTTTAATAAATATCATAAATTTCATATTTATTGTTATTTATTTTGTGTTCATTTATTCATTAAATTTTTTTATTCTTTTTTAATTTATTTAACACTATTTATGTATTATAAAATTAAAAATGATCAAAAAAAATTAATGAATAAATATGAAATTTGTAATATTTATTAACGAATTAAAATAATATATATAAATAGCAAAAAAATTTAAATTTAAGAAAAATAAAAAAATGAAATAAGTGTATATATTATTTTTAAATTAATAAATATATATTTATATATTGGATTAGATTGTTTCAAGAGTTTAATTTGTACCGAAACTGTGAATTCTCATTGGTCCACATAGATATTATTTTAATTGAAATTTGTTTAAATTAATTTAATTTATTTATTTTTTATTTTTAAATGTAATTTTCCCAAATTCGTCTCCCTAAAAATAAATACAACATATTTTATTCTCATTTAGCTAGTTGACAAAAATGCTAATTCAATGCCATAGAAATGCAGCTATGCTATATACTGGGAAAGAATTTCTGGCAAAGATTGGGGTAATTTCGGAAATTTACAAGGGAACAAGGAGATGTGTTTTGTCAGAGGGGGTGGGAGGATCAATTTTCATCATCAGAGCCTGGGGATTTATTAGGAGTCATCTGTTTAAGAGTTACCTCCACCTCATTTGCTGTGAAAGGAATGTCCAATTTTTCATTCATATCCGCATTAAGGATTCCACTAATATCACTGGTGTCACTCTCAAACTGACTGCTATCTGGCCTTTTCGAGGTGCAGAGCTTCTCAAAATATCTATTTCCCACTTCGTTTATCTCTTCTTCAGATTTTACCCATGTTCCCTCTTCACTATAAATCCCCTTAATCTCATTCGTTCTTCTCCTTTCCGTAGCTCGCGCATGGAAGAATTTAGTGTTCATGTCTCCTTCCTTAAGCCATGTCACACTGGATCTCTGCCTCCAAAAAATTTCCTCATCCTGCAGTTGCTTTCAATCTGATTTTTAATGTTCCTAATAGTATTTCCTTTGTTGACAGAATCCTCAAGATTGTGAGCTTGATTGAGTTGCCTTTCCAGCAGAAGTTTGGTCAGCGTCTTCTTTGCCTTGTCGGTAGTTTATGCTACTACATTCAAGTTTGATGCATATCCGCCATCCCTCTAGCACTCTTGTATAATCTGTGCACACATATCATAGGAACTCCACTTATCCTCATAAAAGCTTCTTCTAGTACCCCTTTTCCGGATCAGTGATTGCCAACTTCTTCCTGACATTTCAATCAGAATTGGGAAGTGATCTGAACCCCACGCCGAGATATTTTTAGCAGTTAGATCCACCAAACTTCTATCCCATCCCTCATTGATTAAGAATCTATCTAACCTTTCCTCAATAAGATTCTCTCCAACCTGTTTGTTTGACCAAATAAAAGGGTAACCATGACTGCCCACGTCCCTCAAACCACAATCGAACACTGTTGTCCTGAAATTATTTATCACTTGTTGGTTTCTTTCCTCACCCCCAATTTTCTCTTTATTATCCATAATCTCATTAAAATCCCTTCCGCATATCCACGGGATGTTGAAGCAGCTCGCCAATCTCCGAAGTAACTCCCATGTATTTTTCTTTTGACTTGTTTCTAGGCTACCGTATATTCCGGTGAATCTCCACTGCTCCTCTTCGTGACCCCTGATTAGAGTATCAATGTGATGTTTACTGTAAGAAACTACCTTAACATCAACTGAACCTTACCATAACATAGCTAATCCACCCCTGAAACCATTCCTCCCTACCGCAAAACAATAATCAAAACCCATTGCCATCCGAACAAGCTCCATGTCTTTCACTGTTTTCTTAGTTTCACTAAAGAACACTATGTCGGGTTTATTTCCGTGGAGAATTTCTCTCACGGCTCGGACCGTTCGAGGATTCCCCAATCCTCGAACGTTCCAGCATAAGATTTTCATGGTTCCCGGCGAGGTTGTCTCACAACCTCTGCCGATATATCCTCACAAAGATCAGTCTGTCCCTCCACCTTTTTGGAGCTCTGTAACAGATCGATGTCCACCAAACTATCCAGCTTGCATCCTTCATTGCCCTCATGAATTTCCTTTCTACTTTTCTTTGCAATCCCTTCTTCACATATCTCTCCATGTTTGTCCCTTTTCTTTGTCTGTTTTCATGCTCCAGAAATCGGAGAGAGGCTCATCCCCTGTTTTTCCTTGTGTCCAATTCGTTTCCATTTCCTCTGTATTTTTTCACCTTTTGCCCGGCCCAAAAAATTTGAAATGGGAGCCTTTAGAGGTGTTTGGGCTGAACATTCCTCCAGCCCATGTATCCCTTGGCTAATATTAGTTTCCTGCCCAACCAATTGAATGTTAACTTGATCTTTTCCAAGCCCACTTAATTGGCCCACTTTGTCTTCCCCCAAAGCATCCAAATGTACTGCACTTTCCACATTCTCATGACTTGGCAGTATTATATCCCATACCTTGTTCTTAGTCTCGCAGACCAAAGCCAAGTTTTGATCCCTACGACTCTCTGCCGCATCAGTGACCAAAGTGTCTTTCATCAAAAAGGAAACATCCATCAAGTCTTCGCCCAACCTGTCAACCGGGTAGGCACAGTTGTCCGAGTCAGAAAAGGCTTGATGTGATTTGGTGTGCAGGGTTTAGGTTGGTTTGGGTTTCTGGTTTTTCATTCTGGTTTTGGGTTTCTGGTATCCAGTTTTGCTCATCTCCCAAAGAGGAAGAATCAACCAGTATCAGAGTTTGATTGAGGCTTTTATTGTAGGGTTTCGGCAACGAAAGATGGGGAGGTTCCTGCTGATGGAGATTATCCAGGTTTTCCGACGAAAGGTGATTGGGAGTTTGGGTCGTTGATTGTGGATGAACGGGGTTTGGATTCTGAGTTTGGATTTGCTGATGATTTGAGATGCTAGGGTTTTGGGTTGTAAGACTGGTATGGGGACTTGGGATTTCTCTTGAGGCCAAAGGGGATTCTTTACCATGTTTTCCCATTCTTGGGTAACCTTCTTTGTTTCTGGCAATTTTGGATATGTCACCACCCATATTTGCTCTCATTCACACCCCAAATCTAAATTTAGTTTTACCTTCTAGCCCTCTTTTTCCATCCCCGGGTCCTTCTTCTTGTAAACATTCCCTAAAGGCATGTCCCAACAATCCACATTTGAAACAAAACTCCGGGAGGCGTTCATATAATACTGGAATAATTGTAGCCGAAACCCCTCCTGCTTTTCCCAAACAAATCCATGGATTAAGTGGCTTGGAAATGTCAATAGTGACTCTGGACCTAATGTATCTACCCACACAGTTTCCGTTAGGTCCCAAATCCACTTCTACAACATCTCCCAATTGTTTTGCCAAAAAAATTGATACTCCCTCGTTCATGCAAACAACTGGGACATTGTGGAGTTGAACCCAAAAACTAGCCCTGTCAAATTTTTGCTTCGCTATTTCCCATAAGCCCCTTAAAGTAGATAAAACTAGCAACGAGTTATCAAAATGCCAAGGCCCTAGTTTTAGGATTCTTTTCCGATCATTTTCGTTAGCAAAATGAAATAAAAAGATATTTTGTCCCACCCATTCAATTTTGACACCATGAACAACTTTCCAAGCATTTTGAATGGTGATTTTAAATGCCTCTCTATTGATCAGCTTTGTTGACAGAACTTTTCCTGCAATACATAAGCCTAACATCTCCTCCCCTGCAGCTTCTAGATTTTTTGGCAGGTTCACCCTGTTATTACATGGATCTTGAATAGTCAGCGTTTCACATAGCTTTACAATTTCCTCGGTCTCCATTATCCAGAAAGGTAATCAAGGTCTTCTCCAGTGAGTTTCAAGGCTTTTCCCCAACCTGGGGATATTCTACTATTCCGCTGCTTTCCAGTCCCCCGAGTTTTGAAAAACTTAAAGGAGCTGCCTTTGATTCCTAGCTTCTGAGTATTCTATGAAATTACCGCTCCACCTCCACCATACGAAATGACGAAAACCAAATTCACAGAATACTATGAACGAAATAGAAAAGAAAGGGAAAAAAGACACTCACTAAGAAGTGATAAGAAAATGCCAAAATAGCCCTAAGAAGACTTCCACTCTTTTCTTTCTCCAGAGAGAAAGGTCAGAGAGAAGAAAACGGTGGACTGATAGACCTTATTTCGATCTCTTTCAACTTCCTTACAAAGCGAGAGATCAACAAAAAGGTAAATCAAATCAAGACATTCCTATAAAAAGAGCATTTCAAATCCTACCTCGGCTATCAACTTCTATCAGCCGCCATTCACCACAATAATACTTACTGCACGACTTTATTCTGCCTTCCATGGCGTAGCTTCAATCGGCAATCGGCTGTTAGAGAACAATCAACAAATGTAATAAGTTTTATTTAAATATAAATTTATAAAACAAAATACAAATCAAAATCAAAAACTTAAAAGGCAAGTAATCAATATCAAAATCGACGGAAAACTTACAATGCAAATAATCAAAAAACAAAACAGCAAACTGACTTTATAGATTGAGACTAGTACAGAAGACTATGTCCTATAGCAGCAATTCGCTCATACTCTTGTATTTGTAGTTCGTTGGACGTCTGCCATCAGAATTCAACAATCTGCAAGTCGAAAATCTGCACCTGATATTTTGACCCCTGGCGAATCTACTGAATGTTTGTTTTCGAGGATCAGTAAGTTTATTAATTTTAAATCTCCGTGTATTCATCTTTGTGATAAATGCTCTATATAAATAAGCAAAAAATGGAAACAGTGATTCAAAACGTTTTGCCTCACCTTTCTCAACAGGCTTCTAGAGCAATAGCTTAACAAGGTATGCACTAAACATAAAGCTCCATAAAAGAATAGCAACCGAGTCACTCTGTCATTCATAGAGTCAACATATCAGAGATCAACAAACAACTCTACAATAATAATGAATTAGCATACTCACTTTCTGTTAATTCTTGAGAAATTACAAGTATGATCATTCCAGCTTCTCTTATATAGTCAATTATATCAGATATCAATACAAATAAATCTAGTGTAGCAATGAATTTGCTTACTCATTAAATGTTCAGCTCAAATTCAAATTATAAGAACCCACGTGTGTTTTCAAGCAAAAAATATATATAACTTCAATGGTAAACCAACTGATAAGCAATTAAAAATTTCTGAGTACCAATCAAATTCTTGAGAAAGGAAGTAGTATGATGATTTTTTAATCAACTTATAAGAAAACAAAAAGGTACAAACTTAAATACAAAGCAACACTAGCAGAAGATCAGATTCGCAAGAAATGTTGATAAATAAAAGAAATTTGCAATATTTAAACAAATGGGTATCCAAAAATATTGTAAATTTCACACCTTTGACATAACAAGAAACAGAAAATTTGAAAGGCGAATCACCAGACAGAGATAGATAAAGAAATGTTTCGCTCTGCTTCTTCTTACACAACATGGTGCATGTCAATCGCTTCAACAGGCCATTGACGTGCACGTGTATATTTATAATTTCTATTTTCAATGGAATTTTCATCCAACATTTTGATAATTCAACATTCGCCTGCTGCATGTAGTATCTGCAGACAATTCATTTGATGAAAGAATTCGAATTTTTGAGCTCATCAAACAGTACGGCGTTGTTTATATAGTCATTTCTTGTAAATGGCATGCAGTTACCCTTCATTTTAGGTGTCAATTTATTTGATGAAAACCTTTTATAATTTCTTCAGCAGGTGATTTATCAACCTTGTGGGTGTGTATTTATTTGCTTTCTTTGTTAAAAATTTATTTATGGACTGGCGTCACACTTGAGAAGTAATACTTCAACAAGCACATCTTGGACTCATTTTCTCTAATTTTACAACTTTGCCAGATTCAATCTTCCAACCATGCAACATTTGCTTGCTTCTCTGTGTTTTTTTTTTATTATTATTTTTTAATTAAGTTGTGTCAAAAACTTGTATGTGTAAAGAATTTGTTAATTACCCTCGTCGTCAGATTGAGGGCAATGAATGAATGGACTAAATCAACCTCTGAAATGTTTATTATTTCAGTAAGGGTTATATGTGTGTGTCAATATCAACAGAATATTGCAATTTCATTTCCTAAATATTCACCCTCTTCTTCAAATCACCACCAAGAAATTAGAGAGGAAGAACCAGTGGAAATTCATTTGAGGGAAGTCCAAGATAACAAAATTAATTAATATTTCAACAAACAAGAAGAAACTACCAAGTGTTGAAGAAATCTAACATAAAAGGAAGGAAAGAGAATCCAGGTAAATAAATGTGGTCTTGCCTCATAGTGTCTGTGGTATCATCACTCAATTGAATTTGTGGCTTGTCGTCAAGTGTTGAGATGATTTCATTTTGGTCAAGAAGAAGTACTAAAGCCTAAAAGTTTGCCTTCTTTGAAGAGTGTTCCAGTTACCAACAGTCTAAATAAAACAAAGGGTGGTTTTATTTTTACACAAAGTGGATCGAGCAGTTGAAATGTGAGCAGAAGTTGGTTTAAGTACTTAACGAGCATCAATGCGCCTCGCTCCAACTTGTCCCAAAATGTATATTTTCCATCATCTGCTCCCATCTAATCTATCTGTTGATACATAATTGTTTCAAGCCGTTAATTAACCATTTTCTGTATCTTGACTGCCTTTACTATCAGTGATGGCACACAATGCCTTCCAGATTGGAACCAACATCTTCACGGGTGGATGCAATTCCTGCACAGTGGAATCAAAGTGTCAATAAACCAACCAATATCATCCCTAGGGGTACAATGAACAAGTATACCCTAAATCTAGTCAAAATCCCCTAATTGTTAACTTCTTTTCGATATATATATCTCCTATATTACATGCAACGTTGAAGAGCTATAACCATATCTGAAATCTGCATTTCCATATCATCCTATTTAATTAGCAGATGAACAAGATGTTGAAACAAAGATTGACTTTACCTTAAAAACAAGCATCAGTTCTCCTTCTCCTTCATCACGCACAACTAATGAAAGGCTCCAATAACAAGTCGTTGGAGTAACACATTCAAGCAATACAGGTCTCAAAATTTTGCCAATGGGAACAAACTGTCGAATAATTCTTCCACTGCAAACGCATAAATGAAAAAAAATGATTACGGTGACCAAGATGCCCTCTTGCTAGCAGTAGAAAAATGAAGATTGCAAAGAGAAACATTTCTCATTCTGTTAAAAGGCCAATGCATTTAGGCGAGGACGAAACATCTCAGGATTATTGTCAGGTCCAAGACAGAAAACTATGGAGCAAAAATTCAATCCAAAAGAAAATCAAAATGCATCAGCCTAAGGCTCCTCCAGTATGACATGATATCCCATTAAAGAGGAACCTAGAGTCAGATTAGTTTTATGCATCCAAATCATTTTTGCAACCACGCTATACAAGATAATGTTATGAAAAAGGAAAATGATAAGAACCCTTAAAAAAATAATTTATACAAGTAAATAAGTAATAGACTGCAAGGTTGATAATTGAAGATGTCACATACACTCACTTCTAGTTCTTAAATCAATTGAATTGAATATCCTCACATTTAATGAACTATAAAAACAAAAATATTACCTCAAATAGTGAGTTTCGAGTTGAACTCCCAAAGCTGGCATAATAATGACAGATTCTGAAATCACTCAAAGAATAAATTAAGTTAAAAGATGACGGATATTTTTCCAAATATAAATGATCTTTAGTACAATTCCATCAGAAGTTCAAATAGAAGAAAAGTAATGCTTAAAAGCACTAACAAGACCAGTATATTCTCACCTTTCTTAACAGGCTTCCAGAGCAATAGCTTAACAAGGTATGCACTAAACATAAAGCTCCATAAAAGAATAGCAACCGAGTCACTCTGTCATTCATATAGTCAACATATCAGAGATCAACAAACAACTCTACAATAATAATGAATTAGCATACTCACTTTCTGTTAAGCACAAAACACAAAAACCCCCCAAAAACCAACTTCTAAGTAGCTAAAATTTATGGGTACTTCTAATTCTTGAGAAATTACAAGTATGATCATTCCAGCTTCACTTATATAGTCAATTATATCAGATATCAATACAAATAAATCTAGTGTAGCAATGAATTTGCTTGCTCATTAAATGTTCAGCTCAAATTATAAGAACCCCACGTGTGTTTTCAAGCCTAGACAGAAAAAATATATATAACTTCAATGGTAAACCAACTAATAAGCAATTAAAAATTTCTGAGTACCAATCAAATTCCTGAGAAAGGAAGTAGTATGATGATCCTCTAATCAACTTATAAAAAAACAAAAAGGTACAAACTTGAATAAAAAGCAACGCTAGCAGAAGCTCAGATTCGCAAGAAATGTTGATAAAGAAATGAAATTTGCAACATTTAAACAAATGGTATCCAAAAATATTGTAAATTTCGCACCTTTGACAGAACAAGAAACAGAGAATTTGAAAGGCCAATCACCAGACAGAGACAGATAAAGAAACGTTTCGCTCTGCTTCTTCTTACAACAACATGGTGTATGTCAATCGCTTCAACAGGCCATTGACGTTCACGTGTATATGTATAATTTCTATTTTCAATGGAATTTTCATCCAACATTTTGATAATTCAACATTCGCCTGCTTCGGGTAGTATCTGCAGACAATTCAATTGATAAAAGGATTCGAATTTTTAAGCACATCAAACAGTACGACGTCGTTTTTCAATGTTAAATTAAAAAATTTCGGGAAACCTCCCCTGCTATTTCTGCTATTACCCATTTTCCCCTGATATATCTAAAATAGCTATCTACTCCCCTCTTTTTAGTATTAAATTTCAAGATCTTAATTTTCTTTATCAGATCGGTCCTCCCCTCAAATAACTTTTTATTTTTTATTTTTGAAAATCAGATACACACACACACACATATATTAGGTACTAGCTATGTAATAGTGTTGTTGACGGATATTTTTCGTTTCAAGAGTAATTTGGGAAATCAACTCATCAAACAAACCTCCTCCAAGCAGTGAATTTGTTTGGTTAATAGAGAACCCAAAACAAACATGGCAAGCAAACAAGAAAATCATAGAGATTTACGTGGTTCGGCGGAGAATGACTTCAACCTACGTCCACGGGAGAAATAGGGGTGTTTATATTACTTGTTTGAGATCAAGACCGAGCAGAGTTACAAGTGTTGTGGTAGGCTTACAAAGGAGTGTAAAACACATCGGGTCTTAGGCTTTTGTGGTCGGGTACCGACCATCTTTCTCTCTCTATCACTAGTTTGTGAGCTTTTGTTTTCTTACAAGTAGTGAAATGCGATGTTGGAGTTGGTGCTTGGAGCGTCAATCCGAATAATGTATTATACATTATATAACTACTTTTTCATTTCAAACCCTATTAATGGTACTGTCATTATGCATATTAGATGGATATATGTGCTGGAAATGACATCGACCTTAGAATAGTCATGTAGTAATAATGGACACTAGGTGGTCCGACATTGGGATAAATATTACTATTATAAACTATTCTTAAAGGATATATTTCTAGTCGTTGATTTTGGAATATGGTCGAATTCCTATAACCGATAAGACAAGCACATATCGTATATTGGAATTGGAGTTCCAATGGTTTAACCCGATGTACCATGAGTATTGGAAGCTCGTATAGACATGTGGGTATTCGTTGGAGCGAATACTGAATGACTCACAGGTGATTCCTAATAGTTAGAAGTACACACCACCGTCAATAGGAATCTCCTCGAGTGGAGTAACATATGTGATCATTTGACTATATGATAGCATTGATTTTGTGTGAGATCCTCCACACTTTGATGCCATGCATATCATAAATCTTTCATGGTCTGGCAACTAGATGTTTGTTGGGTGTGGACCGATGCACTCGTTAATCAAGTACATATCAAGATAGGATCCGTCGGCCCGTAAGTGTACCATAAGGGGTTTATGTATCCATGTAAGTAAGTCATGATTCTTAAGACTTTGGCGCCACAGCCGATCACCTAGGGTGGATCGCTTTTATCAGAAATGATTTTTGATTAAGTTGTAGAGAATCGTGGACGTGTCAACATGAGATATGCGCCTTGAAAACTTAACGGTGTATTCTATGTTTCCTAAGCACAACTCGGATAGCCTACGACAGAGGGATTGTTAAACATATGTGATGACCTCCACTTGTATAGTTCAGAAAGGTCATTTGTGTTCTTTGCGAATTCGGATGTGGCCGAATTGTCCGAATTGCATACATATTAGCTAGGCTTATATGACGAACGTGTCTGAACTTAGAGAGTCCCACAATATGAAGTGTACTCATTGAGCACGTGGGTAGCTGATTAATTTTGATAAAAGATAATATTCGATATTATAATTATCAACTAAGATAATCAAGTGTTATTGGATAACATTGATTATTTTCTTTGACCTAATTGGATTAATTGGATTAATTGGATTAATTCAAGATTTACACAAAGGCTTTATCGTAATTTCGTAATTATCTCTACCATTTGATGATATTATGGTAATTGCAAGTATGTAATTATAGATGTATTTGGCTTGATTTAATTGGATTAAATCAAAGTGGCAAACATTGAACTAATCCTTTTATTAATCTTTGTTTTGATTTAATTGGATTAAATCAAAGTGGTAGACAAAAGTGATTGGTCACACCTAATTTTATATAATAGATAAAGCCAATATAAAAGTTGATTAGAACTTTTATTAATTAAAAATTGTCTAAGTTTTGTTATAAATAGCAAGCGTGAGGAAGGTTTTTAATTAAGCAAAATAAGCTTGAGAATGCTAAGCTTGAGAAAGCTAAAACAAGCAATTCTTGGAGAAAGTTGCCTAAGTTAGAGAAGTGTTTAGAGAAGTTTTGGAAGTTCTCTACAACATTTCAACAAAGAGAAATCAAGATTGGATCTTGGAGTGAAGCTTGCTTGCGTTGGAAGCAAGATTGGATCTTGGAGTCAAACTTGCTAACCTTGGAGGTTCTCCAACCATTTCAACAAGGAGAAAGAGATTGGATCTTTGTATCAACTTTACTAGGTAATTTTGAACTTCTCTTAAGCTATGTTCTTCATTAGTGAGACATATGGTGATGGATTATGTATTGGATGCATGATTACATAGCTTAATGTTGAAATAAGGCCAATGAATTGTGTTAGAATACTTTGGAAGTATAAACACAATATGCTTGTAATTAGGTCAAACATGTTCATATTGGACATGAAACAATTAATAAGAATTTGGAACTCTAGATTAAAGCTTAGAGTTATGGCTACCATTCTAGAATCACTTGACCACCTTTGGGTGAACTAGAATTGTTCATGAGATATTTCATAGTAGGATTCTAAATTGGTTTGTGTTTAGATTCAAACAAATGCATATATGTTTTTAGAATACATGTATGTAAGTTGTAGAACATGTGTTGATGATGGTTATAATGATAAAATTGGATTTTAGGTGTATTTGAAGTATTAAGAGAAAATTGGAAGTGTTTAGTATAGGTTTGAACTTAAAAAAGTTCACTGCCTTAGGCAGCGTCGCGACTCGAACCTTCGAGCGTCGCGACACCGAGCATCAAACCTAGACGCGTCGCGATGCCCAGCCTTCTGCGTCTCAATGCGACGACGTTCAGCTCTCGAGTTACTCTCGCACTTTGGAGCGTTGCGACGTGATGAGCTGAACAACACTGAAACTTTATTTTCTCCATTCCGGAGTTTCCGGACTCCGTTCTGTCCCACGGACTCGAAACAGAATGTAGTTTACATAAAATATTTTAAAATACACTCATGCTAGATATCCACGGATTAGACCCACTTCCATTGGGCGGCATCACTTCCAAGGCCCATCTTTTGATTAATTAATATATTAAATTATATTAATTAATCCCAATACCAAACCAACAACCCACCAAGCCAAAGCCCAAGCATTATTTTCCAATTTAATATAAATGTTTAGAAAACACTTATAAACCTTTCATATTTCATTTACTTTTCCAATGTGGGTTTACTTCCACTATTTGATATACAAACATCTTACATCGGCATCACGCTATCAGAAGAAGGCTCCAGAGAAAACAATGGCATAATATTACCAGCAGGAGGATTGCCCGTGTTCTTATCAGTTAATGGAGGCGTTCTCATAATCATACCCTCCTTGGTACTTTCTCTATCCCTCGAGGTGCAATTGCTTAACAACAACTTTTTTAACTTCAGCCTTCCCCTCTTTCTGCCAGGGGAACTCTTTTCTTCCAAAGCTTTTTCTTTCGAGTGACTTGTTCCATATTCCCCATTGCCCATCTGTAATTGGTCTGCCTTTTCATATCTACATGCCCTTTCATCTACATTAACTGTATATACCCCACTAAAGGTGCCCTCATTTTCAAAGTCCACATCACCAACAGCAGAATGTCCACTGGAAGAACTTACTGTGTTTCCTCCCAAGAGTATACCCCCATTGGAAACCCTTATCTTTTCAGAGGTGGGTGAGATTTTAAGCTTCTTATGCATGTGACCTTTCAAGTCAGAACTCGTAAGGTTCTTTGAGATTCTGGGAGAGCTGTTCATGTCTCGATGTAATCTTCGAGCTAGTTCTTCATCAGTTTTACCATCCTCCATGGATTGGTTCTTTGTGTACAAAAGCTGAACAGGAACATGCTTCTTCAGCTTATTCTTTTTCAAATGTCTCTCCTTGGAAGCTCCCTCTTCGTTAAATGAAGCAACCAAGTCTAAAGCACTCTTAGCTGCAGCAATTGCTCGTGTTGCAATGGCAGTCTTCTCCTCAGCTGCAACTCTGGCATCCTTTGCAGCCTTGACTGCAGCAATTGCTGCTGATTCTGCCAACTCTGCAGTCTCTTCATGCGAAGGATTTGAATTATCCGTAGTAGATTTCAATAAATTGTTAAGACGGGCATTAAATTCACTTGAATAAGGACTATACGGTGATGAAGAAGAAGCAAGTGCTGCTGGATGCACAGCAACATTTTCACTGTCATTGCCATTGCCATCAGAACTCCGTTTCTTGAATCCAGCAAGAAGACGCTTCCGAGGCGGCAAAAGGACGTCACCATCCAAGTGATTGATGTCGCAAATGTTAGCCTCCATTACTCCTCAGGCAATCAAACACTATTTACAACGTTGAAATTATTCAAAACCAACATAGATGTAACTACTATTTCCAACTGAATCAGATTTCAGCCATACTTCATATCCGCAACAAGAATCCATAGCAAACCAAAAAAACAAATTGAACATAGTAAGAAACCCTAAACTTTCTATCTTTTCAACTCAAGATAAAACAAAAAGTTACCAACTTTAAACTAAATCTTCAACAACCATTTCTACAGATTTGATGATCTTCTTCTCTATATAAAAAGCAACACCCCACAATGCAAAACCTCAACTTTCTTTCAAATCAAACTCACCCAACGCAGCAACAAAAGATCAAAACAAAAACAGAATTTAAAATAAAATCACACCATGCGCAGAATCAAACACTTTAAAACTCATGTAACCGACACAATTCCCACACTCACACCTTAATTCCATTCCCCAAAAAAAAAAATCTAATTTACACCAACTAAAGTAACAATCTTTATCAAAAACCAGCTTGATTCAGGATAATTATATGAATCAGATTAATTTTCTAATCCATTTTTACGTTTGATTTTTTTTTTTAAATGATAGTAAAACAGAGCTAATAGCTTATAGCTGAATTATAATATGAATACCTCAAAAGTTGATCATATGCTTTAAAGTCTGCGATTTGTGTTAGTGTGATAAAAACAGAGAAACGGCGAGTTGAAATTAGGGTTTTTTTTCCTTGTTTTTTGTTTTTGTTATGGGTTCATGGTGAGGATGAAATTGAAGGTGTTCAAGAGAATATAAGACGTAACCTCTGTAATTTTATTTTTTTTAATTTCTTAAATTTTTTTAGTGAAAAAATGTACACCCATAAAATTTCATAAAATAAATAAATACATTTTTTTTATTTTCAAAAATAGATATATACATCCCAAAAATTTGATAAAATAACATATAAAACCAACTCTCGCCTGGTATTTACCTATATAGATCCTATTTTATTTTTCTTATGTGTTAGTTACCTTATTGCCACCATGAATTTCACACATTAATTATTAATATGTGACTACATATCATAATTTATTTTCTTTACAAAGTATTACATAGATGTAAACTAAAACTTTCTCCAATCATGGAGAATGAATCTCAAGGATTACGAGATAATCTAATTAATTGATCAATTGATTTACACTAATTTCAAAATAAAAAACAACTAAAAACATAATTAAAAATTAGACTATTCGTAAAAATATAACTTAGTCAGGCTCCTAAAACTATAATTTCCAGTTCAACGAATTTTTAATTATAAATATATAGTCATTGTCAAATAAGGGAGTCCACATTATACACAATGTGGGTATTTATTTTCTCAATTTTTGTAATATCCAGCTGTCATCATCACCATAATTACAAACTTCCAATGCAATTGTAGGTGGAGTTTGAAAATGGTGTTACAATTTTTAAAAATGGTGAAAACCTCCGAATGAACTTTATGTGCATTTGGATTTTTGTTGACTTTTGAGCCTTGTGTTCAAAAAGAAGAAAAGTAATGCTTAAAAGCACTAACAATACCGGTATATTCTCACATTTCTTAACAGGCTTCCAGAGCAATAGCTTAAGCTTTAAAAGAATAGCAACCGAGTAACTATGTCATTCATATAGTCAACATATCAGAGATCAACAAACAACTCTACAATAATAATGAATTAGCATACCCACTTTCTGTTAAGCACAAAACACAACCCCCGCCCCCCCCCCCCCCCCCCCCCCCCCCAAACTTCTAAGTAGCTAAAATTTATGGGTATTTCTAATTCTTGAGAAATTACAAGTATGATCATTCCAGCTTCACTTATATTGTCAATTATATCATATATCAATACAAATAAATCTAGTGTAGTAATGAATTTGCTTGCTCATTAAATGTTCAGCTCAAATTATAAGAACCTCACATGTGTTTTCAAGCCTAGACAGAAAAAATATATATAACTTCAGTGGTAAACCAACTGAGAAGCAATTAAAAATTTATGAGTACCAATCAAATTCCTGACAAAGGAAGTAGTATGATGATCCTCCAATCAACTTATTTCTCAAAAAGAGAAATGATATACTTACTGATAAAGCTACAAACACTTTTCCAGAACGACATCCTATGGTGCGTTTTGTTGTAAATGAAATAACCCAAGATTAACAAATCATGTTTGCCAAACACAAGAGATTCAACTTGCCCTAATTTCCAATTTTCTTCATTTCTCCTAATTTTCAATTCATCTTCGCTTATTGGGCTTTCAGTTTGTCATTTTCATCTCTTCAGGTCATCGTCCACGTTGCAGTCCGTCATCGGCGAACAAGTCTCCAGCGGACAAGTCCATTGCCATCCAGCGCGTCCCTTTCCTCCGTCAAAGGTGCTAATTCATTTCCCCTGCCTTCATTTTCATGTTAAAAAGTCTGTACATATGAAATGAGAATGGTGAGAAGCAAAATTATATCCAAGTGTTTTTAATTTTAAGGAGCTTTTAAGGGTGTCTTGTTGGAATTTTTTTCCTATACGAAAAAATTTGTTGGTCATGTGCATTTCAATTTTTTTGTTGGAATTTAGGTAGCAGATTTGTTTGGTTTTCAGATTTGTTTGGTAGCAGATTTGTTTGATTTTAGTATTATCTATCTTTGATTGAAGGTCTCTTTGGATTCTGGTGGAATGAATTCTAGGGTCTCTATTAGCCGATTACATCCACCAGGAAAAGACTTTGGTTTGGTTATATCCCAACATGAAAATTGTCTCTCTTAGCCGCAAGGGAAGACATAAGAATATGATTACATTTAAGGTGGATTTGTATCAATGCTTACCGGAGAATATGCTGCAGTTGTGTTGTGGATTAAAACTTGTGTTTTTGTGTAGTGATGGGTTGTGCAATTACCTAAAATACATATGCAGTTTGCAGTTGATTTGTAAAATACATATGGGTTGTGGATCGTTCTTAGAATATTCAGCTTTATTTGTTTACTCGTGTTGATAATTGCATTAATCGGATCAACCGAAGGTCTTATAAGTGCCAAACTTGGCTGAAGCTATCTCTGTAAGTGCATACATACTGAACTGGAACTGAAGAAATCTGCAATTTGTATTTTGCTTGAATTTGATGTGTGCTTTTAAGTCTTAGGTACTAAAGCTTTTATAAGTTTAATGTAGTTTTTAATTTATCTCCAATATGGAGAGAAGATTCTACAATAGTTGTGAAATGAAAAAGTAGCCAATATTAGTGTAAAATTCTTGTACCATAAACACTCACAACTGGTGAATTAGCACATGCACAAACAACACTTATATTCTTTTTTTATAAGCACCCACAATCACCTAAAGTTTATTTGGGTTGTGCAATTACCTAAAGTTTATGTTATGATGCAGTTTGCAGTTGATTTGTAATTATAATGTCATCTAGCACAAGTGCAAATTTAGTGGAACGGCGACGTTGCCGCAAATGCCCCAACGGTTACCAAAATTTATGGACTTCTAGTACATCGCGGAATCCAAATCGAAAGTTTTGGAAATGCAAGGATTATCTAGCCTTTGACTGGAATGACGATGATCATCGGGTGGAAGATTGAAAAGGCAACTACACTAATAATGATATTTTACTAACTGAAATTTGGAAGTTGAGGGATGAACTAAGAAATCGAGAGATTAGTCTCATTCAAAAATATGCAGCAGAAATAATTATTTTCCTATTACTATGTATCATATTTATAATATGTTATTTTATTAAAGGAGAAATCTCAACAGTGTATAATGCTTCAAGCAGCACATATATTTCTGCCAATGTATGATATGTTATTTTATTGTAGAAGTTTTTATTGAGCATCATTTGACCATACTTTGAGCATACTTTGAACCAAGCCACTCGTTATGGCATCAAAACTAACATTTGAATTAACAAACAAACATAACATATAAAGTCTGGTGGATTGATATAAGATAATGTGGATTACATAAAAAAATTCTATATCAAAATTATAGTTATCTGGACATCTTTAAGACATTGGAAAAGTAATTGTTGAAATCCTCCAAATGAGTTATCATTTATATTGGAGTAGTAATTGTTGAAATCCTCCAAATGAATCAGGAACATATGGTGCAGTGGCAGAAACATGTTCAATATGCAGGCAAATTCAAATGAAAGGTAACTATGTGGAGACTGATTTCGGTCGAGGTCCACAATCGAGAAAGTGAGTTGAGGGGCACGAACGAACCTGCAAAACAAGAGTAGAGCGAAAGAGGAGGTTACTGTCCACCGGTGTGGTGGAAGCCGTAGGCACTCCGACGCTCAAGTTAGCCTAAAGATGAATGAGTTCAAGGTGAAAGGGTTAAGGTCTATGGAGTACCTCACCCACATATTGTTTGCCGTGAGGGCGGTGTATTGGAGTAGTGTCTTGATAATGGGAGTAGTCTCCAAAAGGATATCCCATCTTTATTGTTTTGTCTTCTTATTTTATAGGTTCCCTGATGCGGGTTCTCATTCTGCCCGTTGGAGTCTTCTTCAATGATGGTTTAATTCATGTGATTTATGTCTGATAACTGACGGTCGTATCTATCCTTCGAAACCGTCGACTTTATGGTGATGTTTATGAATTCGGATTCTCTTCTTGATTTTCTTAACTGGTGTCCGTTGGCTCCTTTATGTTAACGAGTTCGGGCCCGTGGAGTTTCCTTATGTGACATTTTTGCTTATAGGCTGGATCTACTAATGGGCTCCAGGTTTAGTGGTTGGCATTGTGGTAAATGTCAATTTTATCCATGGGCCCAAATTTGGCCCGTACAGTTTGTCTCATACTCTCTAAGTCTGGAAGTCCTAGACTTGGGGAGTACCTTGAGTATGTCAAATGAATCAAGATATGGATAACTATTTCACTGATATTGGCATTGGTCCAGAGCTATGACGTCCCGTCATACAGTCGGGGGAGGAAGAATTCAGGTATTCTTTTACTTTCGACAATAGCCCAGGAGGTGTCCTTGGCTTGTTTGAAACTGTCGAAGACTTTTTGGGTTTTAACCTCGATCGACATGTCTTATAGTGTAAGGGGGAGCTCATATCTTTAACTTGTCATCCATGTGAGCTTATGGGTAATTTCCTATGCGGACTGAACCAGACAATGGTTTTAGGAGATATTTCACTTGACATGTAGTACAAAGATAGTGAAAACCATATTTCTATTTGACTCGACAAGAGTCATCATGGGTATGTCCCCGGTCGGCTGAACCAGATGGTTGTTCATGAGTAATCTCACTCGACTTATCGTATGAAGCGAGTGAATTCCATGATTCTATTTGGCTCGACAAGAGTCAACTGGGGGATGTCCTCGGTCGACTGAACTAGATGGTGGTTAAGGAGTAATCTCACTCGACTTGTCGTACGAGGCGAGTGAATTCCATGATTCTATTTGACTCGACAAAAGTCAACTGGGGGATGTCCCGGTCGACTGAACCAGATGGTGGTTCAGGAGTAATCTCACTCGACTTATCGTATGAGTCGAGTGAATTCCATGATTCTATTTGACTCGACAAGAGTCAATTGGGGGATGTCCCCGGTCGACTGAACCAGATGGTGGTTCAGGATTAATCTCACTCGACTTATCGTATGAGGCGAGTGAATTACATGATTCTATTTGACTCGACATGAGTCAACTGGGGGATGTCCCCGGTCGACTGAACCAGATGGTGGTTCAGGAGTAATCTCACTCGACTTGTCGTATGAGGCGAGTGAATTCTGTGATTCTATGACTCGACATGAGTCAACTGGGGGATGTCCCCAGTCGACTGAACCAGATGGTAGTTCATGAGTAATCTCACTCGACTTGTCGTATGAGGCGAGTGAATTCCATGAATGTTGTGTCGAGAGGTCGCTACTATGGTACCTATATTTTATAGGTATTAAGTCGAATGGCGAGTTGATATTGCGTCAAGCCCTGTATAGATGTTGTGTCGAATCGATATTCCAAGGGTATTGATCTTACGTTTGAGGTGTTGCCGAATTATTAAATAACTAGTATAAGGGGTTGCTTAAATGTCAAATCAACCTCTGACTTGATTTCTGATGTTTTCGTGTCAAACGGGGAAGACACTAATGAAATGTATTGGTGTTGTGGCGAGTGCACAACATCTAATTGTGACAAGCCTGATTGTAATTCTTTTCTCCATTCGATGATACCTGATAGAAGGATTCTGGATTTTCCACATGTCATTAAATGCAGTAAAACCTAATGCAAATAACGAGGCGTCCTTTTGGCGGGAATTTTGGTGCCAATTTAAGTATCATGTATAAAGGAGCTTTGGGTGTTTCATTTCACCTCATTCGGAAGTCGAGTAAGGAGTGCTCTCAAGTGTTTCAAGGTATTCTTCGAAATATTCCTCTTGTTCTTCATTTCTTTAAACATTCATAGTGATTATTCAAGCTGTTCTTCGGTAAATTTGGCTATTTGATCTTTGGGTTTGTGTGATTTGTTTTAAACTTGTGTTTGAGGGTTTTAATCTTTAGTAGGTAGGATACTATGGAGTTTAGTTGTTTTTATGCTTGTCGTTTGGACGATGTCGAATGGAGAATCTTTAGGCATCTTAGGTGCCAAGATTGATAGTTATGTCGAGTCGTCAAGTGAAACCAAAGAGTCATCAAGTGAGACCAAGGAGGATGTAGAGTACAAAGATCGGTCGTACCGGGAGTTGATCGAGGGTGGCGTAGTTACCTTGGCTAGGCCTTCTCAAGAAACCCCTACTGAGGCTATACCATTAAGTTCTTTGCCCGCAGTTGAGGAGCCGAGTGAATTTCCATGTACGAGTGAACCCACTAACTTACTATCAAAAAATCATGCAAGTCGAATGACTGGGAAAGTGTTGAGGGAACTCAGCTGTATGTATAGGTTCCCTAATTCTCTGGAACTTTGGGTGCCTTCGTCGAATGAAATAATCAATTACAAGGTTCCGAGTGGATGTGATTCTATGTACGTCCATTTTTTGTAGGGCTGAGGTTTCCTATTCCGAGATTGGTTTGGGAGGTTTTGGATCATTTCGGAATTGCTCTTTCACAGCTGATGCCAAATGCGTGGAGGATTTTACTATCGATTGAATGTTTGTCTTTCGAATTGGGAGTACTCTTTGAGGTAAAGGATGTTTTAGAGACGTACTACCTGAAGGAGCATTTGAAAGAGAAATGAAGATATACATTGATCCTTCGTCAGAGAAAGACGCATTTAGTTACTGGATTGCCGACTAATGATATGGGAAATTGGCAGTCTTATTATTTCTTTGCAAAGGGTGAGGGTATATTTGGATCGACCGGGGCTGGTCGAATCCCAGAATTTTGGTGTTTGTCGAGTGAGTAACGTACTTTCACTTAATTTGAATATTTGAGTCATACTTGTGTTTTTGAATAACCATGTTCTTGTTGCTGCAGATCCTCTACGAAACAAGTCATTCATCACGACCGCAAGTACAATCTCCAACACCAAAGCCATTCTATCCCTGTCGGCCGAAAAAAGGGACTGTAAAACTATTTTAACAGAAAAAAGGTTAAGGTCAACTCCGTTGTGGAAGGAAATCTATCACCGAGAAGAATGTAAGGTTCTGGCCTCATGTAACGATGTTTTGTCCATGATAAATTGTAGATGGTCGTGTCAAAATTTATATGGAGGATATAGATATCGAGAGCCCCTAAAACCCGAATAATTTTTATGCGCAGAGGAAATGATGACTGGGCCATTCACCGTAGCTTCACTCGACGAAATGAAGAGCCAGAAGAAGTCAAAGAAATTGAAGAAAAAAGAGCTAGAGGCTAAAAAAGAGGCTCGGCCTCAACAAGGGGAAGTCGTTTCGAGTGAGGGTGCTGCAGAGAAAGTGAAGTCAACTGCAACGATTTCTGCGGGGAAGAAAAGGAAGTCTATCGCTGAAGCGGAAGTGGAAGAGGACTCTGATAACCTCATCTTAAAGGTTCCACGAGAGTCGACTGCAATTTCTGACCCTTCAAGCATTGATTCATTTGTGGAAGGGCTTCTTCTTGAAGGGGATGAAGTAAGGTTGGCACAAATTGGCCCGCTGGAGGCCATGAAGAAAGCTATTGCATTAAATTATCAAGTGAGTAGAGCTACTGATTTTTATTCTTTTTTTGGTCGAATGTTGTTCTGACTCGACTTCTTCAGGCACTAGAATGTTGTCTATTCATGCGGAATAATGTGGAATCCAATCAAAGGAGAATCAAGGAGCTGGAGAAATCGTTGTCGGTGGTGAGGAATGAGTCGTCAGATCTGAAGTCCGGGCTGGTCGCTTCTCAAAGGAATGAAAGAGGACTTGAAAAGGAACTGAAGGAGGTTAAGGTTGCTTTGAGGTTGGAGAAAGAAACGGCCGAGCTGACAATCGACAGCTATAAAGAAGGTTTCGAGAACGTAAAGAAAGAAAATGAATTACTGTTAGAGCAAATGGAGGACATCGCCATCGACTCCATGATGAGAAATAGATGTGATTTAATGAGGGAATTTGTAGCTGGAAAACACGTAGACTGGAAGCCTGAGAAGTGGATTAGAGAATATGAAAGGCGTGAAGCCGGTATCTCTTCTTCGACGTAGGACGATGGTGAAGAGAAAGGGCCGGAGGTCGAGTCGAAGAAGGATGAGGTGGAACCTGATGCACTTGCTGTTGTTGAAACGGAAGAGGTCGAAAAACATTTAGAGGGAGAAGATGTTGTTCCGGAAGCCGTCGAGACTCAAGATGATGTTCCTGCCAATCTTCCTACGGCTACCGATGAAAAACCAGACAATGTCTTAGAAGTTTAAGGGTTTGAAATTAACTTTGAACTTTTTGTATGAAGTTTGAATTAGTGGTCCAACAGGAAGGCGGAAAGCCTCAATTGAACAATCGAAGTTGTGTATGTGTCAAATATGTCGAATGATATTCTATTGAACGGTCTTTTGATTTCTTGTACAAATGTCGAATGATATTTTAATGAACGATCTTTTATTGCAATTAGTCGAATGACTTCTACAAATTTCCTTATTTCATTCTTATAACTACTATTGGAAAATTTAATTGCAAACAAACAAACGAAAAAACATAAGTGTTACCGGATGAATCGCTTAAGATGCACCGCGTTCCAACTGTTGCGCACGGGAGTCCCCGCCATAGTATGTAGCTTGTAGGCTCATTTCCCGGTAAATTTCGAGACGAGGTAAGGGCCTTCCCAATTTGGACCCAATTTCCCGTCTCCAATTTCCTTGGTGTTTTGGAACACTCTCCGTAGGACCCAATCTCCAGCCTTGAAAGTCATACTCCTGACATTTTTGTCAAATTATATGGCCATCCTTTGTTGATAAGCGGCCAGTGGAATGAAAGCTCGGTCTCTTGTCTCTTCAATCGTGTCAAGATTGAAATTCATCAGTCATTGATTGTTTTCTTCGTTGAGCCATTAGTAGCGTGGGGAAGGGATGACTTCTTCAGTTGGAATGATTACTTCTGTTCCAAATGCTAATGTGAAATGGGTTTCGCCTGTCGAAGACCTCACTGTTGTCTTGTATGACCATAACACTCCTGGAAGTTCATCCGCCCAAGCGCCCTTAGTCTTCTCCAACCTCTTCTTCAAAGTGTTTATGATTGTCTTGTTGGACGATTCGGCCTGACCGTTCGCTTGTGGAAAGCGTGGTGTCGAAAAGTTCAATTTTATGCCCCAGTTCCTGCAAAAATTTTGAAAGTGATGGCTGATGAATTGAGAGCCATTGTCAGTCATAATTTCTCTTGGTATGCCGAATCGACAAATGATGTTTTTCCATACGAATGTTTGAACTTTTTTGTCGCGTACTCTTGCGAATGCTTCAGCTTCTATCCACTTTGAGTAATAGTCTGTCATAACAAGCATGTAGACTCGTTGGCCAGGCTCGGTTGGGAGTTTTCATACTATGTCCATTCCTCACTTCATAAATGGCCATAGAGACATAATGAGATTTAGTCTCTCTGGTGGAAGATGAGAAACTGGTGCAAATCTTTGGCACTTGTCACATTTTTTAGTGAATTCTGTGGAGTCAATTCTCATTGTCGGCCAATAATACCCAGTCGAATACGCTCGAAGAGCCAGGCTCCTTCCACCAAAATGGTTCCCACACTCCCTTCATGCAACTCTGTCAACACATGATGTGCTTCGTCGTGTGTTAGGCACTTCAAATAAGGTCCTGTGAAAGATCTTCTTAGCAGCTGACCGTCGAACACAACGAACCTTGCAGACTGTCTCTGGACTTTTCTGGCTTGCACTTTGTCGTCTGGAAGCGAGCCTGTTTGTAAATACTCGACTATAGGCGTCATCCAGGTGTCGACCGAATCGACCGCTGCAACAGCTGTTTCTTCCTTCCAAATTACCGGCCAGCACAAATGTACTACATGAATTAGTCGTGGTTTGGTCCCCTCCATTGTTGATCCGAGGGTTTCCAATGCATTTGCTTGAGAATTTTCGCTTCTTGGGACTTGGGTTATGGAAAATTTCTCAAATGTCGACCGTATATCATTTACCTTTTGTAAGTAGGATGCCATCGCTTGACCTCTGGCATGATAAGATCCTTCGATCTGGTTGACTATCAATTGAGAGTCGGATTTCACTTCTATCTCCCTAGCCCCCAGTTCTTTAGCTAATAATAACCCAGTGATCAATGCCTCGTACTCAGCTTGGTTGTTGGTAACTCTAAAACCGCACTTGATTGCCTATTGCAAAGTGTCACATGTCGGGGTAGTTATCATGATTCCAAGACCGCAGCCTTTCTTGTTGATGGACCTGTCGACTGCTAACTTCCAAGGTATTGTTGGTTGAATGGTGTTGACCTCAGTTTCAGCCACTGTAAGGAGATCGGGGGCGAAGTCGGCCACAAAATCTGCCAGTGCTTGAGATTTGACGGCGATCCTAGGCTGGTAAGCTATGTCGTGTTCCCCAAGTTCAATTGCCCACTTCATCAATCTTCCTGACAATTATGGTTTATGGAGTATGCTTCTTAGTGGATACGTCGTGTCTACCGTGATCGGGTGTCCTTGAAATAAGGTTTGAGTTTTCACGCGGCTGTGACAAGGGTGAAAACCAATTTCTCCATTAACGGGTAGCGTGATTCTGCTCCCAACAATGTTTTGCTTATGTAGTAGACTGGTTGTTGAGTTCCTGACTCCTCTCTCACTAAAACTCCGCTAACCGCGTGTTCTGAAACTCCCAAATAGAGGTAGAGTCGCTCATTGTCGTGTGGTTTCGACAACAAGAGAGGTGTAGTGAGGTACTGTTTGAGTCCTTTCAGTGCTTCCTCACAAGCAGAAGTCCATTCAAAGCTGTTTGCCTTCTTCAAAGCTGAAAAGAACAAAAAACTCTTATCTGTTGATTTGGAGATGAACCTGTTTAACGCGGCGATCCTCCCGGTTAGTCGCATGACGTCTTTCGGGCTGGAAGGAGATGGAATGTCAAGAATTGATCTAATTTGGTCTGGATTCGCTTCTATTCCTCGTCGTATGACTACGTACCCCAAGAATTTCCCTGAGGCTACACCAAACGCACATTTAGTAGGATTCAATTTCATTCCGTACATGTCCATGATGTCGAAGGCTTCTTCCAGATGATTAAGGTGTTGCTCTGATTTGATGGACTTCACCAGCATGTTGTCTATGTAAACCTCCATTGTCTTCCCAATTTGATCGTCGAACATCTTGTTGACCAGTCTTTGGTATGTTGCTCCCGTATTTTTTTAAGCCGAATGACATTACCTTGTAACAAAAAATCCCTCGGTTTGTGACAAAGTTGCCTTCTCTTGATCGTCTGGATGCATGAGGATTTGGTTGTAGCCTGAATACGCATCCATAAAGCTTAATAACTCATGCCCTGCTGTTGCGCCGACCATTGAATCAATATGTGGCAGTAGGAACGAGTCCTTTGGACAGGCTTTGTTCAAATCCGTAAAGTCGATGCAGACTCTCCACTTTCCATTCTTTTTTTTTCACAACAACAACATTCGCAAGCCATTCCGGAAACTGTACTTCTTTAACTGCTCTGTTCTGCAATAACTTCTGAATCTCTTCATCAATGATTCAGTTCCTTTATGGGGCGAACTTTCTTCTTTTCTGCCTAACTGGGGTGTGGTTTGGATCCACATGCAATTCGTGAGTAATGAGCTGCGGATCGATTCCAGTCATGTCTTTATGAGGCCATGCAAAACTGTCGTGTCGCCTCTTCAAGAATCCAATTAGGTCGGCTCTTAGTTTGGGATCTAGGTCAGCTCCAAATGCCTTGTGATCTGTAAACTGAGAGTGAATCTGGACCTCGTCAAGCTTCTCTATATTTGGTAGAGTCGGTTCCGAAACACGAGGCCCAGTCTGTAATTGCTATGCTGACTGCGTTTTCACCTTCAAAGTCTTCTGGTAGCAGCTTCTTGACGCCAATCTATCACCTTTAATTTCTTGAACCCCCACACTTGGTAGGGAATTTTATTACTTGATAGTAAGTAGATGACACTGCCCTCATATCGTGAATCCAAGGTATGCTCATGATCAGATTGTAGGCTGAAAGGCTGTCTAAGACCATAAATATAGTCATTCTGTTGACTTCGGCTACGTAGACTGGGAGTGATTTTTCCCCCATGGTGAATTTTTGCTCTCCGCTAAACCCAATCAGTATTGTCGTCCGCCGGTTTACTTTATCCAGCTCGGCCCCCATGTCAGCAAGGGCACTTGCGAAAATTATATTAGCTTAGGAGTCTGTGTCGACCAATACTCTTTGATCATAAAGTTGGCCATCTGTAAGGAAATAGCTAAAGCGTCATGATGGGGATTTAAATTGTGTGAATCCCCGTCGTTTGGAAACTCTATTATCGAATCCGTGAAGACTTTTTCCACAGACATCGAGGTATGTGAAGTATTATTTGCCAGAGCCCTTGAATGTCCTTTAGCCGCCGAATACATTACTCCATTGATTCCCGATCCTCCTGAAATGACACTAACGGTGTTATTAATTGGGGGTGGTGGGGTTGGAATTTCTCCTTAACCATCTCTCTCGTCCCTTCGCGCCAAGGTTGCTTTCCCTTTATCAGTGAGCAAATCCCTCAAGAAACCCTTGTTTAGTAGCTCCAGAACTTCTAATATCAAAGCCACACATTCCGCTGTCGTATGACCATAGTCCCTGTGGAATTCACACCACTTTCTGGTGTCTTTTTTGGTCGAATTGTCCCTGGAGCGTGGAGGCCACTTTACTTCATTCCCCATATTCTTAAGCACACAGACCCGTTCCCCGGGAGAAATTGTAAAGTTGTAGTATGGGAGCCTGGGTTTTCTTGTTGGCGGCTCCTCCCTACTTTTGTATGGCCTTGGTCGTCTGTCAATACTTTTGTAGAAAGGTCGTCGCTCTCCTCTTGGTTGGTTCCTCCCTTCCTTGTGAGAGTGGATATCCATATAGTGTCGCCTGGGAGCGGCAGACCTTCGGTCCACTCGCGCATTCGCAACATCTTCCCTTCTTTTATTTCTTTTATCTTCTTCCCACCTTATTTTTATCTGGGCCCATGCCATGACCTGGTCCATGGTGTAACACCGAAATTTTTTCAATTTCTTGTAGAGCCCACTGTCATAAAGTAGTCCGTTCCGGAAGGCTTCAACCGTTGTAGGCTGGTGGAGATCCGGGACAGTAATTCTTTCCCGGTTGAACCGGGCCACGTAGCTCCGCAATGACTCTCCCTTTCTATGCTGTATAGAATTAAGGTCGTCTGAAAATCTTTTCTAATTTGCATGAACTTGCAAAGTATTGCACGAACTTGTCAGCCAGCTCTTGGTAGGACTCGATTGACCTGTAGGGTAGGTTAATGAACCAAGTAAGGGCAGGTCCCGCCAAAGTCTCCCCAAAAGCATCTACACATTCCAGCCTCCCACTGACTTGGGGAAAAGCCGGTTGACATCATCTTGTACTTGTAGTGTATTATGTGGTCGTCTGGATCGGCAGACCCATCATATGGCTTCATTTCGGGTGGGCTGAATTTCCAGGGCAATTCAATAGCAACAATTGACTCCACAAATTGGGTATCAGAAATTGCTCCGGCCCTCCTGACTGGCAGCCTTACCCTTGGTAGTCTCGACATTATTGCTTCCTTGAATTCAATCGTTTCCTTTCTGATAGAGGTAACGATTTGTTATGATGGATCGATGAGAGAGTTCGGGTCATGCGAAGTAGACTGGTGATTGTTGTTTGGCCCATCCATCATGGGCGGGATTGTTGGATTGCTTCGGTCGTCTGGATTGCTGGTTTGGCCTTGAGTGTCATGCTGGGGATTGGATGATAACTGCTCCAGTTTTTTTGTAGACTTTCGTTGGAGTTTCGCATCGTTAGATTCTCCTCTTCAAGGGCTTGTAGTCGTTCTTGGAGCATGGCAAGTTGTGCCATCAAGGGATCCGGGTTATGTTCATTGCTTGAGGCCATTTCTGACTGTTTTGTTGGTGTGTCTAACTTTGCGAAATCCGCTCGTTAGCCCCACAGTGGGCGCCAAATTGTGGAGACTGATTTCTGTCGAGGTCCACAATCGAGAAAGTGAGTTGAGGGGCACGAACGAACCTACAAAACAAGAGTAGAGCGAAAGATGAGGTTACTGCCCACCGGTGTGGTGGAAGCCGTAGGTACTCCGACGCTCAAGTTAGCCTAAAGATGAATGAGTTCAAGGTGAAAGGGTTAAGGTCTATGGAGTACCTCAACCACGGCCCGTGGAGTTTCCTTGTGAGACATTTTTACTTATAGGTTGGATCTACTAATGGGCTCCAGGTTTAGTGGTTGGCCTTGTGGTAAATGTCGATTTTATCCATGGGCCCAAATTTGGCTCGTACAAACTACAGTTGCTAATACAGTTAAATATGTTATATATAAAAATAAAAAAATAAACAAAACCAATTTTCACTTACGACGTTGCTATCTTGTGTTGGGAATTGAATAGAATGTAATTGATCGTGCATATGTACATCCTCTAAATCAAGTTGAATGAAAATAAGATGTCAGTTACTTTACTAAAGTTATTTGACTTAACAAAATTACGCTAACCTCATACACACCTGATGTCTTTTTTTCTATGTTTCTTAAATTTTATAGACTGTAGCCTTCGAGTGCGAGGACAACCTTTAGCACGAGTAACTTCTGGATCACGAATGCTTTCAACTGCAGTATCTGAACTCCCAACAATATTACAACAACTTTTTTCAACACCAAACTTTTGTTTCGGTAAATATTTCCACAGATTAGCAATCCAATCTAACACATAATTAGAACTTTCAATATCTCCTGCAACCATATCTACAACCTTAGAAAACTTAGCACATATTTTGTCATATCTTACTTGTTCATCGGTAGAACTCTATATATCATAGATAATTTTCACTCTACTATGACATCTTCGAACATCTTTTCATCATCGTTCGAAGATATACTTTTCTGGCAATACTTCTACGTCATTATATATCATGGTTGTAACAGCATGCCTGCAGAGAATTCCTCGAAACTGAAACCTTTAGCAACTACAAGTAATTTCTCCTTTCTCTTTTTCAAAGTAAACTTTAAAGAAAGTTATTTTTTTCCCCTCACCAACTGATGTGATCCAGAATGAGTTCTGTTTGTTGGGTCAAGTTAACTTGAAGTTGTGGCTGATTGCATGGCTTGGTCAGATTGGTGTATTTTGGCAATTTTGGTGGATTTGGAAGATTCATTGGGTTCTGGAGTTTGTTCCATGCATGAGACTTTATATGAAGGATTTATTATGTTTAAATCAAGAATGAAATGAGTTTTAGACGTGCATGGCTGCCTTGATTTATTTTCGGCTTTATTTCCGAATCGTGCATTAGCAGTGGCAGGATTTGCGCAGTCTTCGTAGTTTGGACGTAAATTTCTCGTCCGATGTCTGATTTTGGTGATTCAAGTTGCATTGGAAAGAGAACTCGTAGCTCTAAAACTTCGTAGCTTACATAAAAGTCCATTTCGGACTTATGTTTAGTCAAAATGAGGATGCAACATATCCCTACAGTTTTTATATTTTATATTTTTTAAAGGTTATGTGTTGTTTAAGTGATGGGCTAAACTTTAATTATATTACAAAGCTCATGCACGAAATTTTAAAGTATTTTATATGTTATTGGGTTTATTTTATCAGGGTTTTATTATATTTGGGTATAATTAGGGTTAGCCACATATTTAAAGGGGCATTATTCATTGTAATTGAGAATTAACTAAGAATATATCTTTTTACAAAACAAATTGACTTGTGTCATCTTGAGAGAGTGGATTCTTCCTTGGTTTTACGGAACAAAAGCTTATCAACGTGTGGCAAGCGTTGTGACGCTGTATCGCTGTTCAGGTTTCTCCAAAGAAATAAAGAAAGGTTCTTAAGGGCAAGGTTCCTTAAGGGTTGGACTTGATCTTGGAAGAATTTTGTTCTTACAAAATCAAGATTCGCGGTTCTTGGGCTTATAAAACTTGGAGGGGCTTGCTTGGATTTGTTCCAGGCAGGTTTCTTATCATTTGGTATCAGGAGCTCAGGGTTCCAAGGTCAAGATTTTCTCTATTTTTATCGTTTTATAAAGTCTTTATATTTCTTTTTTTTCGTCTCTGCTAGTTTCAATTTTTTTTCTTTGTGTTTTTCATGTTTATGACTGTATCTTGGATGTTATTATAATGTTCTTTCATGGTAATAGCATTTAGGATTCAATTCTTGGAGTTTTGAGTCAATTTGAGTCGAAATTGTATGTAATTTTTGGATTAGTTCGGTCAGAATTTTTCAGTCGCACACTGAATTTAAAAAGGCTGTAACTTTTGATTTAGAAAGAGTTACGAGACGTATAATATATCGATTTACATTCACTCGATGAGATCTAGTCAATAGTGCACAGTTGAAGGCTATATGTTCTCATAGTGGGTCCCAATTTCTGGTCCGAATATTAGTTACGGGATTTGAGTCAGTTTCATGTTTTGGTTTCTAATCAGTTCTGAATCAGTTTGTTTGTTTAATTTGCATGCGTAATTAGGATTTAGAGATTCATTATCAAAAAAAATAAATTCAAATTTTTGCAAGAGAAATAAGAAAAGTTCGATCAATTACCTTGTGTGTTAAGTTGTGCTAGGGATTGCCTTAGTGTTCCTTAATCGAAAATGAAATTTTTGGTTGAATTTATCACTGAGTTTTGAATCTGATTTTTTTTTTGTGTTTTTGTTTTGAGTCTTACTTGGTCTTTTTTTTTAAAAAAATAAAAAATTTGCCTTATTGATTATCTTGTCTTTGTCAATTTTTTTTTGTATTTTCTTTATTCTTGAGTTTGTTTTATTAAGATGGCTAGTGTGTTGGTTAATATTATGGGACAACCAAGAGATAATATCTTTCGTACTATAGTATTTGTGAAAAATGAGGTGTGTAGTGTGATTATTGATGGGGAACATTGGGCTAATTTAGTGAGTATCAATCTCGTGGAGAAATTGAAATTGCCATTGCAAAACCATCCTAAGCCTTATGTGTTACAAGGCTTGCCTAATTGTGCTGAGGTTAAGGTGGAGTATCAAGTTATGGTTGCATTTTATACTATGAGTTTTCATGATAAGGTATTATGTGATGTGGTGCCTATGTTTGACTGTTATATATTGTTGGGTGGTTCATGGAAATATGATAGAAAATGTGGCATCATGTTGAGAGGAGCATATACATTTATGTCACGGAGCGGCGGTCAGTGATTCTTCCTCTTTTAACACCACAACAAGCCTATACTGATCAATTAAAAATGAAGAGAAGAAGTGAGGTTGAAAATAGGAAAAAAGAAAGAGTTGTCGAGTGTTTGGAAAATAATTTTGTTATTGATGTTGTGAATGTTACAGAAGAAAATATGGGCATGGTAGTGAGTGAGCAAGTAGTGAAGAGTGAGTGTGATGTGGAGGTTGTTGTTATTACTGAGGTGGATGACTTAGCTGTTGCTAGTGATGATAATTTTGAAGCTCAATGCATGGCTAAATGTATCAATGAAACTACATGTATAGTCGAATGTGTTGAGAGTTTTGAGCATCCAAATGAGAGTAATGAGTCGGGAAATACTTGGGTAAACTCATGTGAGAATTTTGTGCGTGTTAAACATATAGAATTTGTTATGAATGAGATTGAGAATGTGAACTTAATTAGGAATCTCATTGGGGCAGTGAGTGCAATGAAAATAGATTTTGAGGAAGAGTGTGGGCAAGAGAGAATAGTAGGCAAACATTATTGTCCTTACATTGACATTTCTCCTTCGTGTGATTTTTCTTTGTTCCAGAATAATCATCCAATTCATTTTATCATCACTATCTATGATCCGGGCACGGATTCGAGGACGAATTCTTTTCAAGAGAGGGAGAATAATGTGATCCAGAATGAGTTCTGTTTGTTGGGCCAAGTTAACTTGAAGTTGTGGCTGATTGCATGGCTTGGTCACATTGGTGTATTTGGGCAATTTTGGTGGATTTGGAAGATTCATTGGGTTCTGGAGTTTGTTCCATGCATGAGACTTTATATGAATGATTTATTATGTTTAAATCAAGACTGAAATGAGTTTTAGACGTGCATGGCTGCCTTGATTTATTTTCGGCTTTATTTCCGAATCGTGCATTAGCAGTGGCAGGATTTGCGCAGTCTTCGTAGTTTGGACGTAAATTTCTCGTCCGATGTTTGATTTTGGTGATTCAAGTTGCATTGGAAAGAGAACTCGTAGCTCTAAAACTTTGTACCTTACATAAAAGTCCATTTCGGACTTATGTTTAGTCAAAATGAGGATGCAACATATCCCTAAAGTTTTTATATTTTATATTTTTTAAAGGTTATGTGTTGTTTAAGTGTTGGGCTAAACTTTAATTATATTACAAAGCCCATGCACGAAATTTTAAAGTATTTTATATGTTATTGGGTTTATTTTATCAGGGTTTTATTATATTTGGGTATAATTAGGGTTAGCCACATATTTAAAGGGGCATTATTCATTGTAATTGAGAATTAACTAAGAATATATCTTTTTACAAAAAAAATTGACTTGTGTCATCTTGAGGGAGTGGATTCTTCCTTGGTTTTACGGAACAAAAGCTTATCAACGTGTGGCAAGCGTTGTGACGCTGTATCGCTGTTCAGGTTTCTCCAAAGAAATAAAGAAAGGTTCTTAAGGGCAAGGTTCCTTAAGGGTTGGACTTGATCTTGGAAGAATTTTGTTCTTACAAAATCAAGATTCGCGGTTCTTGGGCTTATAAAACTTGGAGGGGCTTGCTTGGATTTGTTCCAGACGGGTTTCTTATCATTAGCTAACCCTAATTCTACCCAAATATAATAAAACCCTAATAAAATAAACCCAATAACATATAAAATACTTGAAAATTCCGTGCATGGGCTTTGTAATATAATTAAAGTTCAGCCCAGCACTTAAACAACACATAACCTTAAAAAAAAAATATAAAATATAAAAACTGTAGGGATATATTGCGTCCTCATTTTGACCAAGCATAATTCTGAACTGGACTTTGATGTAAGCTACAAAGTTTTAGAGCTACGAGTTCTCTTTCCAATGCAACTTGAATCACCAAAATCGGACATCGGACGAGAAAGTTACGTCCAAACTATGAAGATTTCACAAATCTCGCCACTGCTAATGCATCATTCGAAAATAAATCCGAAAATAAATCAAGGCAGCCATGCACATCCAAAACTCATTTCATTATTGATTTAGACATAATAAATCCTTCATATAAAGTCTCATGCATGGACCAAACTCCAAAACCCAAGGAATCTTCCAAATCCACCAAAATGGTCCAAATACACCAATCTGACCAAGCCATGCAATCAGCCAAAACTTCAAGTTAACTTGGCCCAACAAACAGAACTCATTCTGGATCACATCACCAATTTTCACATCTTCATTTAATAAATGTTCTAATCCCACCGAATTGACAACTTCGCAATATATCTTTCTAATTAACTATTGCTGAAATTCTTTGAACTTTGAAATGGTATAAACTTCATCTATTTGCGGCTTCATCTTGTATTCTGTTACACAATGAAGTTGCTCTGAAAGTGACTTCATATCTTCTCTTACTTCTTTTTCAACTTTACTCCGCAAAGCATGGTTATAATGCTCAACAAATTATTTCAATGTTGTTTTAGAGTTAACATACCCATTAAATAAGGCATTCATATTTTCACTACGTTGAGTGGTTGACATGCCTGCCCAAAAACTATTCTTACTTCTTTTTCAACTTTACTCCGCAAAACATGATTATAATGCTCAACAAATTACTTCAATGTTGTTTTTGAGTTAACATACCCATCAAATAAGGCATTCATACTTTCACTACGTTGAGTGGTTGGCATGTCTGCCCAAAAACTATTCTTTACCAAACACGGAACCCAATGATGTCTATCCTGATATAACCCAGTAAGCCATTCATTACCGCCCAAATCATATTGAACAAGCATATAATGCCAAGTTTCCTCAAATTGTGCAACACATTGTGAATCATAAACAACGGAATGTAATATTTGAGTGATTGCATGATATTTCATATAACCTCCTAATTTTTTTAGAAACTTTCTTCAGTATATGCCACAAACACCACTGATGTCGAGTAGTAGGAAAAACAATCTCAATCGCCTTTTTCATTGCCTTGTCTTGGTCAGTAATGATTCCAATAGGTGCAATATTGGACATGCAAGATAGCCATGTCCTAAATAACCATGTAAAAGTCTCAGTGTCCTCATGTGAAATCAATCCACAACCTAACAATATAGAATGACCATGATGATTAACTCCCACAAATGGGGCGAATGGCATGTCATACTTATTTGTTAGATATGTGGTGTCAAATGTAACAACATCACCAAAAGATTTGTAGGCGCCCCTACTCCTTGGATCAACCTAAAAATTATTTTTTAATCGACATCTATCATCCAAGTTGAAGCTAAAATAAAACTTATCGTCTTCTGCTTGCATTTTCATCAAGTAGTTTTGTAAAACAACAGCATCTTCTTCGCCAAGCCATAATCTTCTTTGTTTGTCAACATGATTTCTACAATCTCTTGCCGTGAATGTAACATTTTCATGCCCACCAGCTTCAATAACAAGAGAATTGCTACATTGGACAACTCTTATTCCAGCTCTATCATTTATCTCAAATTTCCTTTTTGCATGTACATTGATGTTACGGTTACATCTGAAATACTTCGACTTCGATGGAGATAATAATTCATGGTTGTGCTCGAGAACTAAAGTTCAAACCCTCCATTTTTCCAACTTCATCTACACATCCATAAATTTTAGCATTGCGACTAATTTTTGAATTAGGTTGGGGCCTTAAAATATTACTCCATGTCGTTTTTGAAAAGTCGCTTCTCCCACAAGCAAATGTCACATACCTAACATTCACATCACCCTTTTTTTACTACTTCTCCGCAGTACTGGAAACCCCTTTCATTTACCATATTTTTTGTAATAATTAAACATCTCATTAGCATTATCAAAAACAATATATGTCTTTGGATCATCATCGTGATTATCATCAATTTCATTAATGTGAACTTCTACACCCTCATCTTCTTCGAATTCAATGTCCAATTCTAAATTTTTCATTGTCTGTCACCCCCAAATTATGGATGAAGCCTGTGTGAAAAAAAATTACACATATTGTTGATGGTGTTTTCGAGCACTACAGTATTTAAGACAGCACGATAAGGACAAAAGGGTAAATTCTTTCTCTGGTTGACATCATGAGAAGACCGACCACTTCATATGAAGACCGACCACCTCATGTGAAGACCGACCACTTTGGTTCAGATGACCGAACACTATAGAGGACGGCAAGAACATTCTCGGCATAAAAGGTCACCATGGCCGACCTCACGAATACCGACCAGATAGCGAGGTGTGTTCAGGAAGATAGAGCATCATATTTTCTCGGGTAATGAGACAAATTATCCTACTTTCACGGGAGAGTTGACGAAATTAGTATCTTGATAGGATAAAAAGAGTAAAGGTAGTTTGAAATTAGGGACCCTTGTAGAAGAAGGAGAGTGACTCAACTAGGAACCCTTGTAAAAGAAGGAGTCTGATCCCTGTTATTATTATAAATAGGAGGGTAGAGCATATGCAAAGGGACATCTGAAAATCATCACAAGAGTGGGAGATTAGAGTCATAAAATTCCAATTTGTAAGAGCAAAGGAAAGGCCTGAGAAGTGTATTTCAGTAATAAAAAGTACCACCCTGTTCTTGTCCGTGGACGTAGGTCGGATCCCAAAATCCACCGAACCACGTTAAATCACCTTGTCTGATTGGCGTATTTTCTTGTTTTCCGCTAAGTTTGCTTTTGGTTTCCCGCCTAACCAAACAAATTCACAGTTGAAGGAGGATTCCCTCGGAGGTGATATTCCTATATTACCCTGAGACCAAAATCCACCGTCAACAGTTGGCGCCGTCTGTGGGGAACTTCACAAAAAGCAGTTCACGTGATAAGACAAATGGCAAAAGGCGGAAATCACCAATCAGGAGGTCCGGCAATGGACTGGATGAAAAAGATGGAAGATAACATGAGGTCTATGATGGATCGACTAGAAAGAATGGAAGGAGCCAACAACGAGGAACCTGAAACCGGGGCCGGCCAGAAGAGGAAAGAGAAGGAAAAAGGGAAAAGAGTAGTAGATATAAGCGAAGACGAGGGACCCAGAAAGAGAGGCCCTTATGGGATAAGATCTGAAGTGGTAGGAAGAGAGCCACGATCAGAAGACACATGGGAAGAGGAGGAACAATCACCCGACCCTTCCTCCGACAGTTTTTACAACTCCGAGAGGGAGAATAGAAAATACAACGAAGACGTACAGGAGACCTCCGAGCTCAAGGAACGCCACAGGAGAACAGAAGGACACAGAAGGCGACACGGGGGCACAGCCCGTGAAATAAAGTCTTGGTTGAGAAAAGAGATGACCAGATGGGAAGAAGGCCTCAAGATCGGCGCGGGAGACACCCGAGGCAAGGAAGAGGGGTCTCCCCTTACAGAAGAGATAAGGTCAGCACAGTTCCCGAAGCGATTTAACATGCCGACCATGACACCGTACAAGGGCCATACCGACCCAAAGACCCACATTGAAAGTTTCACCCTGTTGATGGAAGTGCAAGGGGTAACAGGGGACGCCATCTGCAAAGTGTTCCCCCTAACTCTGGCCGGACCAGCCATTCTATGGTACAGGAGCTTAGCCCCAAGAAGCATCAGCAGCTTCACGCAACTGAAGAAGTCATTTATACGACACTTTAAGGGGGCTTGTGTCCCCAGAAAGACGATTGGAGAACTCCGGCTCATGAAGCAAGGAGACGATGAACCTCTGAAGATATTTATTGAAAGGTACCATAATATGGTACTCGAAGTCGGAGGGTACGAGTCCCCTGAGGCCCTAGAAAGCTTGAAATGAGCCTTGAGGGTCGGAAGACTATGGACCCACCTAAGGATCCAGGACACCCCGGACTACGCCACCGCTCTGGAGGTGGCTCGGAAGTTCGTTTTGTTAGAGAATGAAGAAAAAGTGTCCCGAAAAGGGAACACCATCAGAGATAAAACCACAAGGGAAAGCGCCCCTCGCCGAACAGAAAGAGAATCCAGAAGACCTCCCCCGAAGCACAAAGAATTCAAGCCACTACACCGGGATAATCAGGAGAGAAGGGCGCCGACCCAAGTGAACCATGTGGTCGGGGAAGATGCATACATCCCCCTAAAGAAACCACTGGGACAAATTGTCATGGAGATTCAGGGGAAATGCCTCCTAGTGGAACCCGACCAAAGGAGATTCCCACCAGACAGAAGGAACCAAAAAGCTTATTGTGTACACCACAACTCCAGAGGACATGCAACGGACGGATGTAAAGATCTGCGAGAGCAGATGGAAGACCTAGCAAGAAACGGATATCTGAACAAATACATTGACCACGAAGTTATGACGACCAGACAAAGAGCATGTGGCCGCCAAATCAACTGAAAAAATGGCAGTTTGTCCCCGAAACATAAATAAAAATTCTCTTTTCAAAAAGGGTTCTCGTCCACTTTCTTAAAACATAAAAAGAATGACCTATTCAAAAACCAGGGACAAACTTAGCGCCTAAATATAGAAAGAAACGACCAAACAATAAGACTTGCTCAGCTCGGGTGTGGACGCTGGATTTCGGCCGAGGTCCTCAATCAGAATTTGTAAGTTGGGCACTAGCAATCCTGCAAAAAAAACAAAGTAGAATGGACGAGAGTAGGCTACCACCGGTGTGGTGGATACCGGGTATACTCCGACGCCCAAGTCAGTGACAGGAAATAAGTTTGTAAAATGGAAAGCAAGGTTGAATATTACCTCTACTTCCTTTGTTTGGCCGTGAGAGCCGTGTAATATGTGAAGGGATCAAGGATTGAGAGTATGAAGTATTAGGGTGAGAGAAATGAGACTTGAATGCCTTCTTCCTGTATTCTTTTCATATTTATAGATTAACATGATATGATGTTGGGTTATCTGATTATGGTATTGGAGTGTGAGAATTAGGTTAAGTGGAGTGGTGGGGTTTAGTGCTAGAATTAGGTTAAGTGGAGTGGTTGGGTTTAGTGCTAGAATTAGGTTAAGTGGAGTGGTTGGGTTTTTATTAATTGTAATCAAATACAAAATTCTTTTGGGCTTGGTTTCGGGCTTAATATGCGAATGGGCTTAAGGTGAAAGACAATTTTACCCTTAGACCAAATTTGGCTCTTACAGTTTGTCCCTTACTCTCTAAGTCAAAGAAATTTTGTCTTAGAGAGTATATACGTTTGTGTCGAATGACACTAATCACAAAAGCACGTGATAAGAATGTATCACCTTCTGCCAAATGTCGTATCAAAGAAAATATATAAAAACGCAGGTTTCTGTTCGTATGCATCTTAGGTTCCTGATTTATCTTGGGTCATGGAGTTCGTGTCTTTGACCGAACTGAAATAGAATTTCAGGAGTTCATGAGTCCAGGGGAATGTTCATTGTCGACTGAACCAAACGGTAGTTCAGGTGTATGCTTTGACTCGACATGAGTCTAGGGGAATGTCCTTTATCGACTGAACCAAACTGTGGTTCACGAGTTTACTTGACTCGACATGAGTCCAGGGGAATGTCCCTTGTCGACTGAACCAAACGGTGGTTCAGGAGTTTACCTGACTCGACATGAGTCCAGGGGAATGTCCCTTGTCGACTGAACCAAACGGTGGTTCAGGAGTTTACCTGACTCAACATGAGTCCAGGGGAATGTCCCTTGTCGACTGAACCAAACGGTGGTTCAGGAGTTTTCTTGACTCGATATGAGTCTAGGGGAATGTCCCTTGTCGACTGAACCAAACGGTGGTTCAGGAGTTTTCTTGACTCGACATGAGTCCAGGGGAATGTCCCTTGTCGACTGAACCAAACGGTGGTTCAGGAGTTTACTTGACTCGACATGAGTCCAGGGGAATGTCCCTTGTCGACTGAACCAAACGGTGGTTCAGGAGTTTTCTTGACTCGACATGAGTCTAGGGGAATGTCCCTTGTCGACTGAACCAAACGGTGGTTCAGGAGTTTTCTTGACTCGACATGAGTCCAGGGGAATGTCCCTTGTCGACTGAACCAAACGGTGGTTCAGGAGTTTTCTTGACTCGACATGAGTCCAGGGGAATGTCCCTTGTCGACTGAACCAAACGGTGGTTCAGGAGTTTTCTTGACTCGACATGAGTCCAGGGGAATGTCCCTTGTCGACTGAACCAAACGGTGGTTCAGGAGTTTACTTGACTCAACATGAGTCTAGGGGAATGTCCCTTGTCGACTGAACCAAACGGTGGTTCAGGAGTTTTCTTGACTCGACATGAGTCCAGAGGAATGTCCCTTGTCGACTGAACCAAACGGTGGTTCAGGAGTTTTCTTGACTCGACATGAGTCCAGGGGAATGTCTCTTGTCGACTGAACCAAACGGTGGTTCAGGAGTTTTCTTGACTCGACATGAGTCCAGGGGAATGTCCCTTGTCGACTGAACCAAACGGTGGTTCAGGAGTTTACTTGACTCAACATGAGTCTAGGGGAATGTCCCTTGTCGACTGAACCAAACGGTGGTTCAGGAGTTTTCTTGACTCGACATGAGTCCAGGGGAATGTCCCTTGTCGACTGAACCAAACGGTGGTTCAGGAGTTTACTTGACTCAACATGAGTCTAGGGGAATGTCCCTTGTCGACTGAACCAAACGGTGGTTCAGGAGTTTTCTTGACTCGACATGAGTCCAGGGGAATGTCCCTTGTCGACTGAACCAAACGGTGGTTCAGGAGTTGTCTTGACTCGACATGAGTCATAGGGAATGTCCCATTGTCGACTGAACCAAACACAGGTTCAGGAGTTATTCTTGACTCGACATGAGTCATGGGGAATGTCCCTTTGTCGACTGAACCAAACACAGGTTCAGGAGTTCACTTGACTGCACATGAGTTCAGGGGAATGTCCCTTTGTTGACTGAACCAAACACAGGTTCAGGAGTCACTTGACTCGACATGAGTCATAGGGAATGTCCCATTGTCGACTGAACCAAACACAGGTTCAGGAGTTCACTTGACTCGACATGAGTCATAGGGAATGTCCCTTTGTCGACTGAACCAAAACCAGGGTTCAGGAGTTATTCTTGACTCGACATGAGTCATGGGGAATGTTCATTTTGTCGACTGAACCGAACACAGGTTCAGGAGTTCACTTGACTCGACATGAGTCATAGGGAATGTCCCATTGTCGACTGAACCAAACACAGGTTCAGGAGTTCACTTGACTCGACATGAGTCATAGGAAATGTCCCTTTGTCGACTGAACCAAACACAGGTTCAGGAGTTGTCTTGACTCGACATGAGCATGGGGGGGAATGTCATTTTGTCGACTGAACTAACACAGGATCAGGAGTTCACTTGACTCGACATGAGTCATAGGGAATATCCCTTGTCGACTGAACCAAACACAGGTTCAGGAGTATTCTTGACTCGACATGAGTCATGGGGAATGTCCCTTTGTCGACTGAACCAAACACAGGTTCAGGAGTTCACTTGACTGCACATGAGTTCAGGGGAATGTCCCTTGGTGACTGAACCAAACACAGGTTCAGGAGTTCACTTGACTCGACATGAGTCATGGGGAATGTCCATTTGTCGACTGAACCAAACACAGGTTCAGGAGTTGTCTTGACTCGACATGAGTCATGGGGAATGTTCATTTTGTCGACTGAACTAAACACAGGTTGAGGAGTTCACTTGACTCGACATGAGTCATAGGGAATGTCCCATTGTCGACTGAACCAAACACAGGTTCAGGAGTTCACTTGACTCGACATGAGTCATAGGAAATGTCCCTTTGTCGACTGAACCAAACACAGGTTCAGGAGTCCATTTGATTCGACATGAGTCATGGGAATGTCCCTTTGTCGACTGAACCAAACACAGGTTCAGGAGTTGTTTTGACTCGACATGAATCATGGGGAATGTCCCTTTGTCGACTGAACTATCATTTGTCGAGTGTACTATCTGCACCGGGGTTTGCTAAATATTTCATAGATCTTCCACGTGTCGTTTAACGGATAAAACCTAGCGCAAATAACGAGGAGTTTCATGGCGGGAAATAAACCGCCAAAAGAAGTAGTATAAGAGTGGCTTGATGGGTTCATTTGTTTCATTTCACAAGATCAATCGATTTGGGAGAGACTTCAAGGCTTCAAGGTACTTCTTCACTCTCTTCGCGTTCTTCATTTGCTTTGAATGTTCGTAGAGTAGCTTCAATCTGTTCTTAGCTAAATTAGGTTGTTTGATCTTTAGAATCTTTTGTTATTTGGTGGATTTGTGTTTGGAGATAGGAGTAGGATTTGATCTTTAAGGAACCTAAATCCTAGAAATTATTTGTTTGTAGACTTGCTGAATAGAATATGTCGAGTGGAGACTCTTTAGAAAGTTTAGGAGAACAGATCGATACATTCGTAGGATCATCATCGAGTGAATCAACAGAAGAAAAATCATTAAGGGAATGGTCGCGTCAAGAGTTTTTTGAGGAAGGACCTGTAACCGTTATGTCGCATGAAGTTCCGTTGCAGGCAATCCTATTAGATCATTGGCAGCTGTCGAGGAATTTAGTGGAGGGGTGAGCACAAGTGAGCCTACCAACATACTAACCAGAACCCAGCTAGTCGAATGACGGCTAGTTTGCTGATGGAAATTAGGATTAAGTATAGATTTCCTAGATCAATGGAACTGGGGTGCCCCTGCCGTCTGAAAGGATCGATTATAAAATTCCCGGATGGATTGGTTTCTATGTAGTACCGTTTTCTAATGGGCTTAGATTCCCTATTCCGAGGTTAGCTTGGGAAATTTTGGATCATTATGGGATTGCTCCTTCACAACTAATGCCGAATGCTTGGAGGATTCTAATGTCGATTGAATGCTAGCATTCGAACAGGGGTTATTATTTGAGGTGAAGGATGTTTTATATTCATACTACCTCAAAGAGCATCTTACTGAGAAAGGGAGATATACTTTGTATCTTCGTCGTAAGAGGGAACAAATAATTATGGGGCTTCCAACAAACGATAGGGGTAATTGGCAATCAGAGTACTTCTTTGTGAAAAATGAGGGTATCTTTGGGTCGACTGGAATGGGTCGAGTTTGGAGTGTATCAAATTCTTCTATTAATTGATAATTATCAATTATTGTCGTATGATACTAATGTATGGATTGTTTATTATGCAGGTCCTTTTCGAAACAGTTTATTCGACAAAACACCTCTCATTTTGTCGAATACTAAAGCTCTTCTTGATCTACCGGTCGAACAAAGAGATTGGAGGATAATTGGTAGAGCAGAGATTAAGAGCTACTTTGCAGTGGAAAGAAATCTTCGAATCAGAAGGTATATCTACCCATTTGGCACTTTCTAAAAACGTATTGGAGGTCATCTACTGTACTCGGTCGATTCGAGCTCTGTACGGAAAGGTGTGTTTATAAAGACATTAACTCCAAAAGAACTTTTATGCGCAGAGGATATGGCGTCGAGGCAAATTAAAGTAGCATCAATTGATGAGTTGATGAGTCGAAAAAAGGCGAGGAAGCTCAAGATAAAGGAACCAGAAGGGGAGGTTCCAGAACCACAATTGGTATCGTCGACTGGAACTCCAAAGCATAAGGGGAGGGAAGTCGACTGACATAGTTTTCAAAGGGGGGAAAAGGAAGGCGGATGACATTGAAGATTTCGATAACATAGTTGTCAGGATCCCATCAGGGTCGACTGCAATTTCGGACCCATCAAGCCTTGACCCTTTCATTAAGAAGCTTTTGTTGGAGGAGGATGAACAGAGGCTATCTAAGATTGGCCCGGTCGAGTCGATGAAAAAGGCTGCGGCTTTAAATTACCAAGTAAGAAAGTAGATAGAAATTTCTTTATAATTTGTAGAATGGATTCTAATCAATTCCTTTTTCCAGGCAATGGAGTGCAGCCTACACATGCAGCGATATGTCGAATCGACCCTTAAGAAACAAAGAGAAATGGAAAAATCATTCGTGTCAATGAAAAAGGAAGTTGTCCAAATGAAGTCGCTTGAAAAAAGGAATGCTGCATTGGAGAAGGAGTTGAAGGAAGTGAAGGCAACACTTCAGATGGAAAAGGAGACTTCTGAAGTTACGATTGAAGGCTATAAGGATGCGTTCGAAAATGTGAAGAAGGAGAATGAAGAATTACTTGAAAATCTTGAAGGGATTGCTCTTGAATCCATGATGAAAGAACGCAGCCATCTGATGAAGGATTTCCTTGAAGGAAAGACAGGAGCTTGGGAACCAAAGAAATGGATTCAGCAGTATGATCAATTATTGGCATGAGTTTCTTTTTCAGACGAGGGTGATGTGGAAGAGAAAGGCGAAGAGGTCGACTCGAAAGTGGCAGAAAAAGAAGTTATTGATGGCGAGGGGGCGGCTGAAGTTCAAGAAACGGATAATAAGAATGAAGAACTTAGTCGAGTGGAAATCGAGCCGACTACACAAGTTCAAGAAATTCCTGCACCTGAAGTTGCTGCTGAATGCATTCAAGAAGAAGCCACTCCGGAAATTTGAATCTTTTTGTAATTTTAATTTAACTTCTTTGTAGAACAATTTTAACGAATCAATGATATTTTGGGATGATATATGAAATTTGTTATTAGTCAAATCACACAATACATAAAGTAAACAATTATTTTCAATCTCAAAATATGAATAAGTGCACACATAAATTCGGTGAAATTGCTTAAGGTGAATGGCATTCCAACTATTGTGAATTTGTCTCCCCTCAATTGTCTGTATTTTGTAGGCTCCGTGTCCCAAACTCTTGTGATGATGTATGGCCCCTCCCAATTTGGTCCCAACTTCCCTTCTCCGACTTCTTTTGTGTTTTGAAAAACTTTTCGTAGTACCCAATCCCCTTCTTTGAATGTTCGACTTCTGACATTTTTGTTGAAATATCTCGCCATTCTTTGTCGATGAGACGCTAGTCGTATGGTCGCCTTTTCTCGTCTTTCGTCGATTGTATCTAGATTCATATACATCAACTGCTGATTTGCGTCATCATTAGCGTACTGGTAGCGTAAAGAAGGAATGGTTTCTTCGATTGGAATTACTGCCTCTGTTCCAAATGCCAAAGAGAAAGGAGTTTCTCCAGTCGAAGAACGGATGGTCGTTCTGTAGGACCACAATACTCCAGGAAGCTCGTCTGCCCATGATCCTTTTGCCTTCTCCAGTCTTTTTTTTTAAAGTATTCAAAAGTGTCTTGTTGGAAGACTCGGCCTGCCCATTAGCTTGTGGAAAGCGTGGGGTGAAAAACTTAACTTGATCCCCCAATTTTTACAAAAGTCTTGAAAATGTCGACTAATGAACTGGGAGCCATTATCTGTTACAATCTCCTTGGGAATTCCGAAACGACATATGATGTTCTTCCAGACAAATTTGAACATCTTTATCTCGTATTTAGCAAAGGAGTCTGCTTCAATCCACTTTGAAAAATAATCAGTCAAGACGAGCATGTAGAATCGTTGTCCAGGGGCGGTTGTAGCCTACTATCCAGTGAGTATAACCCAACGTCAGATGCGAGAAGGATCAGGATTGTAGGTTCCCTACAATATCCCTTATGAACGGCCATGGGGATAGGATAGGATTCAGTTTTCTGGTGGAAGATGTGGAATATGAGCGAATTTCTGGCACTTTTCACACTTCTTCGTGTAATTGACCGAATCAAATCTCATAGATGGCCAATAATACCCAGTCGAATGGGCGCGTGAGGCAAGGCTTCGTCCTCCAGAATGATTTCCGCATTCTCCTTCGTGCAAGTCTGATAGTACATGTTGTGCTTGATCATGAGTAAGACATTTCAAGTAGGGTCCAGAGAATGACCTTTTCAATAGATGTCCATCAAAAATGGTGAATCTTGCCGCTTGCCTTTGAATCCTTCTTGCTTCATTTCTTTCTTCTGGAAGCAGTCCTTCTTGCAAGTATTTCATGATTGGTGTCATCCACGAGTCTTCTGAAGTGATGGTGTTGATTTCTTTGTTCTCCTTCCAAATTGATGGCCAATTTAAATACACTACTGGAATTGATTGAGGTTTATCTCCATGCATTGTCGACCCGAGGGTAGCCAACGCGTCCGCCTGAGTGTTTTCACTTCTTGACACCTGAGATATGTTGAATTCTTGAAATGTCGCCTGGACTTCTTTAACTTTCTGCAAGTAGGATAACATTTGAGGGTCTCGTGCCTGATATGAGCCTTGGAGTTGATTCACTATCAATTGGGAGTCTGATTTCACTTCGATTCTTCTTCCCCCAAGCTCTTTGACCAAGCTGATTCCTGCTATCAAGGCTTCATATTCTGCTTCATTGTTTGTAACCCGGAATCCACATTTGATTGCTTGTTGTAGTATGTCCCCATCAGGAGTAGTGATCACTATGCCAAGGCCACGCCCTTTCTTATTGCTCGAACCGTCGACTGAAAGTTTCCAAAGTGAATTTGATTGGATTGAATTGACTTCAGTACCTTCCATGGGATTCAGAGTTGGGCTGAAATCTGCTACAAAGTCAGCCAAGGCTTGAGATTTGATTGCTGTTCTGGGCTGGTAAGTGATGTCGTGTTCACCCAATTCAACAGCCCATTTTGTTAATCTTCCAGTCAACTCTGGCTTGTGTAGTATGCTCCTCAAAGGGTACTCCGAGTAGACTGTGATAGGATGCCCTTGAAAGTATGGTCGTAGCTTCCTGGCTGACATTACCAAGGCTAGTAGTACCAATTTCTCCAAATGCAAATAACGTGACTCCGCATCAAGTAATGCTTGCTTACATAGTAGACTGGAAGTTGGGTGTCGTTCTCTTCTCGAATCAAAACAGCGCTCACTGCTTGGTTTGACACTCCCAAGTACAAGAATAACCTTTCGTTGTCGAGTGGTTTTGACAACAATGGTGGTGATGTTAAGTACTGCTTCAGCTCTTTCAGAGCTTGTTCGCAGGCGGGAGTCCATTCAAAGTTTTTTGTCTTTTTGATGGCTGAAAAGAACATAAAACTTTTGTCTGTCGACTTGGAGATGAATCTGTTCAACGCCGCAATTCTCCATGCTAGTCGCATGACTTCCTTTGGGCAGGTTGGAGATGGAATTTCAAGTATAGACCTGATTTGATCTGGATTTGCCTCAATCCCTCGTTGTTGTGTAACGACATATCCCAGGAATTCCCAGAAGCTACTCCAAAGGCACATTTTGTTGGATTCAATTTCATCCCATACCTATTCATTACCTTGAAGGCTTCTTCTAGATGTTGCAGATGCTGATCAGATTTCGATGATTTCACCAACATGTCGTCTACATACACCTCCATCGTTTTCCAATCTGTTGTGAGAACATTTTATTGACCATTCTCTGATATGTGGCACCTGCATTTTTGAGACCAAAGGGCATTACTTTGTAACAAAAAAATCCCCTATTGGTCATGAAAGCTGTTTTTCTTGGTCGCCTGGATGCATAAGGATTTGATTGTACCCAGAATATGCATCCATAAAACTTAGCAATTCGTGTCCGGCTGTAGCATCAACCATTTGATCAATATGAGGCAATGGGAATGAATCTTTTGGGCATGCTTTGTTCAGATCCGTGAAGTCGATACAAACTCTCCATTTTCCATTTTTCTTTCGTACTACCACCACATTGGCTAACCAGGCTGGGAATTGAACTTCTTTAATGGCACCATTTTGCAACAATTTTTGGATTTCTTCATCAATGATCTGGTTTCTCTCTGGGGCAAACTTCCTTCTTTTCTGTCTGATTGGTGGATAGTCTGGATCCACATGGAGTTGATGAGTAATCAAGTTGGGGTCAATCCCAGTCATGTCTTCATGCGACCAAGCGAACTGGTCATGTCGTTTCTCAAAAATTCAATTAAGTCTGCCCGTAGTCTGGGATCTAGATTTGCTCCAATTTGAGTTTTATGGTCTGCATATTGTCATGGATTTGAACCTCATCCAATTCTTCAATACTTGGAAGTGTGGGCTCCTGCGAATGAGGTTCATCCTGTAATTGCTATGCTGAGTGGACTTTTGCCTTCATTGTCGTCTGGTAGCATCCTCTGGAAGCAACTCTATCTCCACATTATCTCTTGAATTCTCCACTTAGTAGGAAACTTTAGAGTTTGATGATAGGTGGACGATACTGCCCTCATTTCATGAATCCATGGCCTCCCAATAATCAGATTGTAGGCTGAAGGACAATCTAGGACTAGGAAGGTTGTCATTTTGTTGATTCCCCCTGCGTAGACTGGAAGGCTTATTTCTCCCAAAGTAAATTTTTGTTCACCACTGAATCCAATCAACACAGTCGTTCTTTTGTTAACTTTTTCTAATTCAGCTCCCATGTCTGCCAAAGCTGTTGTAAAGATGATGTTGGCTGAGGATCCTGTATCTATCAGAACTCGTTTGATCATGAAATTTGCCACCTGTAGAGAGATTACTAAGGCGTCATGATGAGGGTTCATGCTACCAGAGTTGATGTCGTCTGGAAACTCCATTATTAAGTTTGTAAACATTTTTTCTAAAGACGTCGTGGAATGTTGAAGGCTTGACACAATCGCTCTGGAATGTCATTTTGCTGCTGAATATGATACTCCACTAATCTCTGATCCTCCTGAAATGAAATTCACGGTGTTATCAATTGGTGGAGGTTGAATTGGTGCTTCCCCATGTCCATCCTTCTCGTTCCTCTGAGCTAAAGTAGCTGCCCCTTCTCCGTAAGTAGATCCCTTAAAACCCTTTGTTCAACAACAAGTCAAGTACTTCCAACCTCAATGCTACACATTCAGCTGTGGTATGGCCGTAGTCTCGATGGAACTCACACCATTTGTTTGTGTCTTTATTTTTGAAACTTTCTCTGTTGCGTGGTGGCCACTTTACTTCATTTCCCATCTTTTTAAGTACCAAGACTAACTCTCCCGGGGAGATAGAAAAATTGTAGTCTGGGAGTCTGGGTTTTTCCATTGGATTTGTTTTCTCGAGCTCTGTATGATGGAGGTCTTTGATCAAAACCTTTTTGTTGGGGCTGATGTTCTCTCCTTGGGTGGTTCCATTTCTCCGAATGACGCTTTGGCATCATATTTGAAAATTCTTTGTGTCGTTTGGTAGAAGCTGTTGGTATGAATTGTTCTTCGTTTTGTATGCTGGAGGAAATGTCTTTCCTTTTATCCTTTTATCTTCTTCCCACCTGATTTCGACTTGGGCTCGAGCCATGACCTGGTCCATCGTGTAGCATCGAACTTAGTCAGCTTTTTGTAGAGTCCACTTTCACAAAGTAATCCATTCCTGAAAGCCTCCACAGCTGTTGGTTGATGAAGGTCTGGGATTGTTATTCTTTCTTTGTTGAATCGAGCAACGTAGTAGCTTCGCAATGATTCTCCCCTCCGTTGTAGGATTGCATTAAGATCATCAGTGGTTTTTTCAAGCTTGCAAGAGCTGGCGAAATGTTCAACAAATTTGTCTGCTAATTGTTGATAAGATTTGACGGATCTGTATGGTAGGTTGATGAACCATGTAAGAGCTGGACCGCCCAAAGTTTCTCCAAATCCTCGGCACATTCCAGCCTCCCATTGATGAGGAGCTAGCCTGTTGACATCATTTTGTATTTATAATGAATGACATGGTCGTCTGGGTCAGTGGATCCATCATATAACTTCAATTTTGGTGGGCTGAATTTCCGTGGTAGCTCAACAGATGTTATTGTCTCAATGAAAGGGGTATCTGAAATGGTTCCAGCTCTACTCTTCTTCATTGGGAGTTTAACCCTGGTAGACTGGACATAATAGCTTCTTTAAATTCTTTCATTCCTTTCTCATTGTGTTGACAATTTGCTGGGCTTGGTTGACTGGTGAACTTGGTAAGTTCCTTTGGTTCACATCATTTGAAGGAATGTCGTCTGTTGTTTCGTCAAATGCTCCTTGAAGATTAGCTGGAGTGATCCGGTTGTGTGTTGTTCTGATGTATTGGGAAGCTGAGTGGTGATGATGAAAGAAGTTCCAATTGTTTTTGGAGGTTCATGTTGGAACTACGAAAGGTAAAATTCTCTTCTTCTAAAGCTTTTAATCTGTCTTGTAGCATGGCCAATTGTGATGCC
>SKCR01000300.1:0-51292 GCA_019454045.1 Zanthoxylum bungeanum
CCCAGTGCTCTGACTCTATAGCCAAATACAATATCAAAGGTCTGCCCGGCCTCGGGCCTCGAGGTTTCAATACATGAGGCTTTACCAAGTACTCTCTGATCTTGTCAAGGCTGTATGACACCGTTCATTCCATCCTCACTGGCTGATCTTTTCTCAACAGTTTGAAGATAGGCTCACATATTGATGTCAACTTGGCGATTGAACCGACTGATGTACTGAATCTTTCCCAAGAATGCTCTGACTTCTTTCTCTGTCTTCGGTTGCATGCATTTTGTGATTGCCTTGATCTTCTCGGAGTCTACCTCTATTCCGCCCTCCCCCTGTATGACCAAGCCAATTTCCCTGATGTCACCCCAAACACCATTTCTTGGGATTTAGCCGCAGGTTATATCTGTCAACTCTCTGAATGAACTTTCCAGTGCTTCAATATGCCCAACTCTTGTCTCTGATTTCACCATCATGTCATCCACATACACCTCGATCTCTTTGTGCATTAGTCGTGGAAAAGTGTGGTGGCCATCCGCTGATAGGTAGCCCCCGCATTCTTAAGCCCAAACGGCATAACCTTTGTAACAATAAGTACCCCACTCGGTAACAAATGCAGTCTTGTGTTTATCTTCCTCAGCCATGATAACTTGATTGTAACTTGAAAATCCATCTGCAAATGAATAAATATCAGATAAAGCCGCACTATCAACCAGAACATCTATATGCGGCAGAGGAAAATCATCTTTCGGACAAGCCTTGTTGAGATCTCTGTAGTCCCACACATTCTACCTTCCCATCTTTCTTTGGTACCGGCACTATATTAGCCAACCACTCTGGATATTTTACTACTTCCAGGAACCCCACATCTATCTGTTTCTTAACTTCCTCTCTGACTTTCTCAGCCCATTCTGGTCTCATCCGTCGTGTGTTTCTGTTTTATTGGCCTCATATTCGGATAAGTTGGTATCGTGTGCTGGGCAATGTTTCTGTCTACCCCAGGCATGTCCTCATAGGACCAAGCAAACACTTTGGCATATCTGACCAACACTTCTTCTAGTTTTCTCCTTCTCTTCGGAGGTTACTTCACTTGCAATCAGAATTTCCTTGGGGTTCTCAAGTGTACCCAAGTTAAATGCAGTAGTTCTGGCTGAACTGATATCAAATATGTTTGATTAGTGCAGAGCAAATGGAAATGACTCAGGCAAGTAAGCAAAAGAAATGTCTTTATTATTGGATAATGCGGAAGTACATTCAAACAAATCAGGAAGGTAAATGTCTTCATCATCTATAGACATTTCTTCCTCTGCAATCAGATCTTCCTCAGGCTTTTCGTCCTCTCCCAGAGTCAGGCTTTCTAACTTCATCAATTCTTCTTCCCAATTCTCTGCTTCCACAGCTTCTTTAACCAGCGGTTTCTCACCCAACAAATCCTGGAAGATCTCAAATCCCGGTACAACAATTCCATTAACTTCCACAGGTTCTGGCTCCCCTTGATATCCTGAAGCTTTCACAAAACATTCCATCAGTTTCAGGCCCTTTTCTTGACCTTTGGCTTTTCTTCATCAGACTTATACCCCAAACCTTTCCGAGTGGTCTGTCCCTGAAATCTGGCAATTTTGAACCTTCACCCGGTTCAAATTTCATTTTCTCCATAATCCTAGCCACCCTAGGATCCACCCATTCCTCAAAAGTAGCTGAAACCTGAAATCTTGTGAAAGGTTGTATTTCCAAGGCAGCCACGACATTATCTACCTCAGCCCGGATAGTAAAAACTTCTCCCTCATACGGGAACTTGATCATCTGATGCAAAGTGGAAGGCACGCCCCCAAGTTTGTGAAACCAAGGCCTTCCCAACAATAAGGCAAAAGTGGCTGGGATGTCCAGCACTGTAAACTCAACCTCATCTTCAATCGGTCCTACCTTGACCACAGCCACAAAGGTACCCTCAACCTCCCCTTTTACTGTCATCATAAGCTTTAATAGTCATACTCTAGAGGGGTCCAAGTCTGTTGCTTTCATACCCAATTTTGCTAGAATTTTCAGCGGGCACACATTGATGGACGAACCGTCATCCACCATTACACATGAAGTTTTCTTGCCCCTCACTTCGGCCCTGATAAATAAAGGCCTATTATGATTCCTCCCCTCCGGCGGGAGATCATCCTCATAAAAAGATATCTGCAAAGCTTCCTTCTGAACTGACCAAACAACATTGCAGGGTTGGCGTCTTCTGGTACCACAATTTTGCTCAAGGCCTCAACCATGGCCTGTCTATGCTCTCGGGATGCACATAACAGTTCCCAGATACTCACTTGTGCTCTAGTCTTCCTCAATTGCCTCAGCACTATATCCCCCTCAGTATTTTCTGCAGCCTCAACCACTTCTCTACCATCTGTCAAAACTCCCTTACCCTTCTCCGCCATATCATTGTAAAAGCGACCGCTACGCGTCATTCCCCTTACTTCTTCCTCATCACTGCTAGAGAAATCAAGCCAAAACTTTTCCCCTGCCCTGCCTCATCTTCACTAGTACTATCCCAGATTCCAAGGCAAAAGGCTTGAGGGTGGAAGGATTTTAGGACAAGGTCTTCTGGGAGGCCAGAGAATTGATCATGTAGATTGGTGGGGGTACTGCTCGGTAATTGGGTAAGGGGTTTTGTTGTGTCTGGTTGTTCGGTTTCGGGGTCATGTATCTTTTTGGAGTCAATGAGGTCTTGGATCTCGTGGCGCAGTCGGGCACAGTTGTCAGTGTCATGGCCCTTCTGCTGATGGAAATAACAGTAAAGGTTGAGATTGAAATGTGGTGGTGGTGGTGGGTTTGGGATAGGTTTGGCTTCTAAAGGCTTTAAAAGCCCTTGCCTCTTCAGTTTCTCTAGCACTTTTGACAGAGGCCTTCCCAAGTTAGAAAACTGCCGGTTCCGGATAGCGCAATCTCAGCAGAAACGGGCTTTGCTCCCGATGTTCCCCCAATGGGCCTCCTGTTCAGACCATAGAATTTTCTATTCTCGGCCTCTTCTTCCTCAATGTCCATGACAGTTTCCCTCAACTGCCGAAAATCAGTAATCATGGAGGTCATCCTCCTCAGCTTCCCATAGATGGAACACTTGGTGCCCTTGATGATCATTTTAATATGGTCCTTCTTTGAGGGCCTAGTCTGCATTTTCAACAACTGACCCCTCCATCGGTCCACGTACTCCTTAAAACTCTCCTCCGATTTCTGCTTAACATTCTCCAAATCGCGGAGTGACAGATCGATCACTAGGTCAGTGACATACTGTTCAGGAAAGCATCAGCTAACTCCCTCCAATCTTCCTTCACTTTCTTCTCTAAACTGTGGTACCACACCACGGAGCTCCTTCAAGCGACATCCCGAACATTTTCTGCACTTGGCGCTGAGATAAGCCAACTGAACTCATGATTGATACAAACTGTCGGAGATGCACCCTTGGATCCCCATTCCCTTAAACTTAGCCATATCAGGCATCTTGAAATGTGCCGGCAACTGTTCCTCGAAAGTCAGTGTGTCATAATCCAGCAGATCATCATTATTACCCCTCATCTTGCGGGTAACCGACTCAACCTAATCCCGAAGTTTCTGTAACTCTGCCTGAGACCCAGATACCCTGCCTACTGCATACTCTGCCATATCATCATCAAAAACGGGGGTATCATCCCCCAATCTGTTCGGAGATTCTTTTTGCCTCATATCCCCAGAATTAACCCCGGCACGAGACCCAGCTATACCAGCCATAGCAGTAGTCAAAGCCTGCAACTGTTCAGTGATCTTGGCGAGACCGTTCTCTAACTGATCCATACGGGACACCTCATTATCGGATTCACTCATACTTGTTCTTTTAGTGAGTCTGGTTCATTCTCTAACTCAAACGGTATCTATGGTGTCTTTTTTAACACAGAGGTGTCAACAAGGTATATGTATGCATGATGTGCATAGAAGTATATAACATATATTAAATCAAATAAAATTCTCAAACAAATCGGCCTATTATCATTTTAGAAGCTTTTGGGACAACTGTCATAAGAGTGAACCCGTCCCAGTTTAAATGGCCCAACGAGTTCATGTCTTATGGCAAAGAGCCCAACTAAATCCAAATGATAATATTCCGAACACAATCATAAAATGGCCCATTGTTATTTAGAAGCCTTTTGGCCCAATCGTCATAAGATGTGTTCTTGTCCCAGTTTAAATGGCCCAACAAGCCCATATCCCATGATAAATGGTCCAAATGGATCCAAACAACGATGTTCCCAAACACAAGCATACAAAAGATGATGCAAACATGACATAATAATTTTTACAAAGTGGCCCATCAACATTTCAGAAGCTTTTGGCCTAATAGTCATAAGGTGTGAACTTGCCCCAGTTTAAATGGCCCAACAAGCCCGCATTTCTGACAATAGTCCAACTGCATCCAAATGAGGATGGTCCACAAGCACATATTCAAGGAAAATTGTTACTTTAGCCAACCCGGTCTATGGGTGGGTTAGCAAGAGTATAGACAAAGGCTCTCACCGGCGAAGGATGGCCCACAACTAGGTCTCCCCACTCAAGGGTTCGAGCAACCAAGTGAGCGCACCCTTTTTTATACACTAAGGTACGTGCCAATGAGCTATGGTGTGTGACGGACTGTCAAATGGATTTCCCATTGTAGATCCCCCAGAGGAAGGTGGAGCGAGGCTCACTTAAATACCCAAGCCTCTTAGGCTCTTATCTTGTTGTCAGGAATAAACAAAAAGTCCTCCAAATTAGTCCATCACAATAGGCTACAAGTAGATGGCTATCTAGGTGCCTTCACAGCTTTTCCTTCTAGAAAGGTAGTGAATGAAGGAAGACACCAAACCATTACCTAGCCTTAAAATGCCTTTGATTAAACCCTCACTTATCCACTATAGACACGGTCAATTAAAACATAAATCCAAACATCACAAGACAATATTTCAGGGCCGATTCTCTATCCCCAGTGGAGTCGCCAGACTGTGGGAACACAGAAATCTGGGGCGACGCATGCTGTCCCGGGCTCGCGGCCCGGTCGGGAGTACGGAGTAGCCACGGGGGACTAAACCGGAGAATAATGGAGTCGCCACCCGGTGTGAACCGGGAAAATGAGATTTAAGGCCGCACTCACCCCTCGCAAGGGAAGACCTCAAACCGTTGGGTTCGAAATGGTCCCTTACTTATGCCATTTGTAATGAAAGGATTTACATAATAATTTACTCAGGCTTAAGTAACACTTATTCCTAAGAATATCATGCTTCTATATTCATGGGTACAAAATAACACTCATACATACATTTCGCATATATCTCATATCTAATAACACATGCCTAAAAAATACCTCAAAGTAACAATGAACATACAACTTCATTCAGCATATCATATTCATGAAAACACAAGCATACATAATATCCGCACAAGCATACATGTGAGCACTCTTCCAAGTGATACGTGGAATTGTCTCCCAAGTACAGACCGCATTACCGTCCATTCGGAATCGGCTACGGATTTATGTCTGGGTTTCCATCCGATATATCACAAGAAATAATACTCCAAAGTCATCATGGCATAGGCATATGAATCGTAATACGTTAAATCAAGACTAAGGCAAACGACACAACTAATGGAATAAACATGCTTTTCATTATTATGTGCACAAAGATAAGAATGACTATGTGTGGTTGCATAAAAATCACCTAAAAAACAATTATACGTGGCATGTGATGAATATGTCTCAGTTCAGTGTGTTCGCGTTCGTGTAGCGTTCGTAAACGCGTTCGAACGGAAATGAAACAGAATGCTCATGTTCGTATGGCGTTTGTTAACGCGTTCGAACGGAAATGAAACAAAATGCTCACGTTCGTATGGCGTTTGTTAACGCGTTCGAACGGAAATGAAACAGAATGCTCACGTTCGTATGGCGTTTGTTAACGCGTTCGAACGGAAATGAGACCTGATGCATGATAAGGCAAAATGTATGCGCGTTCGAGTTGCGTTCGTAAACGCGTTCGAACGGAAATAAACCTGATGCATGAAATGGGACGCAATACATAAACAACAAAATAAAGGGGCGCGGCGAAGTACTGCCGTAAAGGTGGCCTTTTGGGGCTCTTGGTCTCTCAAAGAGATGACCTTTAGACCAACATACTAAGCCCATGCGCGTCACATCACACATACAAAAATGGAGCCAATCATATCAAAACCAAGTATGCCCGATTGAACACATCTTACATCCAATCCGAACACACATCAACCGGCGCGGCAAAGCATCGTGGTAAAGGGTTTTAACCCCTCCCCATAAGGGATCTTTCATTCCACTTACTAAGCCCATGCGCTTGATTGAACCATGCATAAAAAGACAAAGTCAATAATATTAAACTAAGTATGCCCGATTGAACGTATCTTGCATCCAACCGAACACACCTCAACCGGCGCGATGAAGTAGTGTCACAAAGGTGGCCTTTTCGGCTCTTCGTCTCTCAAATAGAGGACCTTTGGACTAACTCACTAAGCTCATGCGCTTGATTGAATCATGCATAAATAAACAACATACAGAATTCAAGCGACGAAAAATAAACAAACCAAAGAAATCTGTTTGCCGTTCGAACGAAGTAACGAACGCAGCACTAACGAAGACAGTGAGCTTGTTTATTCTGAATTTCCCCTTCCGATATCTGTTTCCCGCGGCTTTCGTGACTCAAAAGGTAGTGCCTCCAAATGAGACTCATCATCGGGTTTCACATGCAAAAATACAATGCCTACACACATGTGTTGACCACCTTAATACATATCTGGCTATATGTTAAATTTGAATTTCATATATGACCGGCCACAATCAGCTCTCGTGTATTTGGTAACTGACAATATGAACATTCAATGACAGTTATGATTCGTCTGACCGGATTTAGGGTCTTCAAGGTGAGTCCGGTCGTATATTATGGTTTGAAAGAATGTAGGCCGGACATATGTGATGTCCAACTTAATTTTGGTTATAATCCATGAAGTTCCTTTTTTCTTGACATTCATCTTATAATTTTCCCAATTTTCAGGGGATGTCCCTGTAAGAGACTAATAATATGACTATGCGTAAAAATATAATGTCTATAGTATTTTTACAATTAAAATGATAAACTATTAAAATAACAAACCTATTATAATAAGAAAATATATTATAATCTCTCATTAAATTAAAAAAAAAACGTATGTTACACCTAATTTATAATTAATTTTTTATTATTAAATTAAAAATAATAAATTATTAAAATAAGAAAACTATTACAATATAAAAATAAAATCTCATATTTATTATTAAATTATAAAATTATAAAAATCTATAATTAATTTTTTATTATTAAATTATATAATTAAAATAATAAATTATTAAAATAAGAGACCTATTACAATATAAAACATAATTTCCTATTAAAATAAGAAAACTAAATAGCAGCTATTCACAAAACCTAGCCATTTTTTTTTATTTCGGGTCTATTATTGATTGTTATTTGTTATTTTATTTCATGACTTTTGTATTATTTATTGCTCTAACTATTAGTTCTTGCAAAGTAAATATAGACTTTAAATTATTTGTATAAGTTTTTCATGAACTTTTTATTATTTGTTATATTTCAGGATACAAACTCTGACTATTAGTTCTTACAAAGTGAATCTAGAATACTCAAGATTTCAACTTAGATAAGAAAATTTAAGCTTAAATTGAATAAATTTCATGGAATTCATTAAAACAAAATTAAACATTTTAAAAATTATTTATAATTAGGGATATAATTTCAAATGAGAGATAAAGATGATAGAGAAACTCTAATGTGAATAATAAATATTATTTGAGAATTAAAGAGACATATATATTAAATGTAAATAAATCAAATCGACGAGATCCGAAATATTTATAAGATCAATACCTAGAATAGCATTATGTTTTTGTTACGATATTAAATTGTAGTTAAAGATATGCTTAAGCCGCACGAAGTGCGGGCCCTTTGCTAATAACAAGAAAACATATTATATTATTCTATTAAAATTAAAAAAAAACTATTAAATTATATACAATTAACCTAATTTATACAATTAATTTTTTATTATTAAATTATAAAATTAAAATATCTCTACAATTATTTTTATTATTAAATTAAAATAAAAAAATCTAATATAATATAAAAATATAATCTCATATTAAATAAGAAACCTAAATAGCAGCTGCCTACAAAACCTAACCAATTTTTTAGATTTCGAGTCTATTGTTATTTTTTATTTTGAATTATTTCTATACGTTTTTTTATTTGTTGAATTTTTTTATTATTTACTGTACTTCAGATGCAGACTCTGACTATTAATTCTTGTATAATGAATTAAAAATATTATTTGAGAACTGAGAGACAAATGAATGATGAATAAATATTAAGTGTAAGTAAATCAATTGTCTTATTTATACTATAAAATTGACAAGATCCGAAACATTTAGAAGATTGATACCTAAAATATATATTCAACCTGCATAAAGTGTGTTTCATGTGTTAATTATTATAATTATTACTACTAATACTAAAATAAAAGGACAATTTTAAAATTTATAAAATATATAAAAGGTAAAATTAAGAGTTGTCATTCCCATTTTCTAATCCATGAAATAAAAATACAATTTATTTACCCAACAATATTTTTTAAACATTACATTAAAGTCAAAAGAAGAACCTAAAATTTTCTTGACATGTCCCTCTAAAAATCAAACCCAAATTTTTTTAGCCTCTCGAGGTTGGTGGGGGTAGGGGACCATCCCAAAATCAACCATTCCACCCACCTACCTTTATTTTCTCCTCCATTTTCATCTTTCTATTTTCCCCTCCATGTTTTTTCTTTTTCTTTTTTCTCATCTCTTCCCCTTTCTCTAGGCCGTCCGCGTTCTCTCTCTCTTAGGATGCCGGTGATTCACCAAAAATTTCCTCTAATGAACCACTCGACAGTCCTCCCTTTTCTCTTTTTCTTTGTGTGGTTTTGCTCGGGATTTAGACATGACTTTTTTATTTCCAGATCTGTTGATATGTAAATCCACTCTTTATAGTGTTATATTTCCAATATTTATGTTGGTTTATGTTTTTTTTAAAGTTTAATGTAGAATTAATAATCTTTTCGTAATATACAAAAGATCTGGTGTGGATCAAGTGCGTAGATCTAATGGTGAAGACTAAAGTTCTTCGGAGCTTCCTGGGACATTTATGTAGTCTCATAGATCTATTAGTTATTCTTTATTAGATTGATTGTATGTTGTTGTAAAATTTTTATATTATATATTATGTTGATGGTGTTTTTTAAGCACTATGATATTTAAGCAGTACGGTAGGGGTAAAAAGGTAACTCCCTTCTTGGTCAGGATCATTAATACCGACCCGACCACATAAGTGAGGGGCCGAGCACTTATGATCTGTAACCCGACCTCATAAGATCGGATGACCGGGCATTATCAGATCGACAACAGCATTCTTAGTTCAAAAGACCATCATGACCGACCTCATGAAGACCGAGCACATGGCGAGACATGCTCCAGAAGATAAGATACCCTATTCTTACGGATAAGATGACAAGTTGTCCTATTTTCATAGGGAAAACTGGTGAGTCAGAGTCCTAGTAGGATAAAGAAAGTAAATGTAATTTTGATTAGGAATCCTTATGGGAAAATTGAATAGTTTTGACTAGGAATCCTTATGGGAAAATGAAATTGTTTCAACTAGGAAATTCTTGTAGGAGAATGAATATGATTTTTGCACTATTATAAATAGGAGGGTAGAGTGTGCGTAAATCGAAATCAGAATCAATATCAAGATCATCACGATCAGACTTGTAAACACAAGAGATATCAGAGAAGCATATCTCGGTAATAAAAGTATCATTCGTTTTGTGCCCGTGGACGTAGGTTGGATCTGATCCGCCGAACCACGTTAAATTTCCTTGTTGATTGGCGTATTTATCTGTCTTTTGCTAAGTTTGCTTTTGGTTTCCCCATAACCGAACAAATTCACTATTGAGGGAGGATTGTCTCGGGAGTAATATTCACATATTGCCCTGAGACCAAAATCAGTCGTCAACAATTGGCGCCGTCTGTGGGGAACCTCAACAAAAAGCAGTTCATGTAGTAAGACGATGGCAGAAGGCGGAAATCACCGGTCGTCAGGGATTTCAACAGTAGAATAGATGACGACTGGGAGCTCACTTCTCCATCCACTGGCGTCCGTACTGTTGTGGGAACACAGAAATCTGGGCGACGCAATGCTGTTCCAGGCTCGGGGGCCTAGTTGGGAGTATGGAATAGCCAACGGAGGACTAAACCGGAGAATAAGGGAGTCGCCACCCGGTGTGAACCGGGACAAAGATTTAAGGCCGCACTCACCCCTCGCAAGGGAAGACCTCAAACCATTGGGTTCAGAATGGTCCCTTACTTATGCAACTTGTAATGTAAAGATTTATGCAATAATCCAACCAAGCCTATGACATATATTTCCAAGTGCAACACAATCCTAGATTCACATGCTTAAAAGTATAGTTTACATCTAACATACATGAAACCAAATCTTATTGCCAAATTCACATGCTCAAAAGTAGGCATTTGCAACAACAAGCACATAACGTCATAAGAATTCAATCATTCATGTAAATATAAACACAAACAATCATGGTAACATTTGCGTGTAATGTAAAGGAAATCAAAATGACGACAAATAATATTGTAGGCGCATAACGGAAACAGACAACTAGAGAGGTAATACAAATGCATAGCGTACAAAGGGGTAACCATATGCTAAGATGGACATGTCGTAATGTGATGCAAGAGGATCTGTTTACCGTGTGCGTTCGTGAAGCGTTCGTATACGCGTTCGAACGGTAAACAAAAGGTTCTCGTTCGAGTAGCGTTCGTAAACGCGTTCGAACGGAAATGAAACAGAATGCTCACGTTCGTATAGCGTTTGTGAACGCGTTCGGACGGAAATGAAACAGAATACTCACGTTCGTGTGGCGTTTGTGAACGCGTTCGAACGGAAATGAAACAGAATGCTCACGTTCGTATGGCGTTCGTGAACGCGTTCGAACGGAAATGAAACAGAATACTCACGTTCGTGTGGCGTTTGTGAACGCGTTCGAACGGAAATGAAACAGAATGCTCACGTTCGTATGGCGTTCGTGAACGCGTTCGAACAGAAATAAGACCTGATGCATGACAAGGCAAAATACATGCGCGTTCGAGTTGCGTTCGTAAACGCGTTCGAATGAGAACAGAACTGATGCATGAAATAGGACGTAATACATAAATGACAAATAGTATAATGCGAGGCGCGGTGAAGCATCGTGGTAAAGGATTTTAACCTCTTCAATTAGAGGACCTCTCATCGCACTTACTAAGCCCATGCGCTCGATCGCATCATGCATACAAACATAAAGACAATCATATCAAACTAAGTATGCCCGATTGAATGTATCTTGCTTTCAACCGGAACACACATCAACCGGCGCGGCAAAACATCGTGGTAAATGGCTTTAAACCCTCCCCATAGGGGATCTTTCATTCCACTAACTAAGCCCATGCGCTTGATTGAACCATGCATACAAACATAAAGACAATCATATCAAACTAAGTATGCCCGATTGAACGTATCTTGCATTCAACCGGACACACTTCAACCGGCGCGGCAAAGCATCGTGGTAAAGGGCTTTAACCCCTCCCCATAGGGGATCTTTCATTCCACTTACTAAGCCCATGCGCTCGATTAAATCATGCAGGACTAAGCAACATACAAAATTCAAGTGACGAGAAATAAATAAACCAAAGCAACACAAAACAAGAGAAAGTGCCGTTTACTCAAGTGGTACGTGGAGTTGTATCCCAAGTACAGACCGCATTACCGTCCATTCGGATTCGGCTACGGAATTTACGTCTGGGTTTCCATCCTATATACCACAAGAGACGACACTCTTCCATTTCATTCAAGCTACAACATGCATCCATAAACGACTCTCATGCGAATAGAATTCAATAATAAAAGAAACAAATATAAATTAATGAAAAAGTGCCATCAGGTCTAACCTTTTAAATCACCTCTCGGATGTACGGTACACGATCGTTGGAAGGGTGGATGCTCCGCAACTCTTCCGGTTCACTGGTTCACTGTTCTCGTTCGTTGTCTCACTGTTTTGAGTCGTCGTTCTCCGTCTTTTGTTGCTGTTTTCGTTGTATTTCTGCTCGCCGTTTCAGCTCACTGTTTCAGGTCCTATTCTTCTGTTTCAGTGGACTGTTTTGATGTTCTTGGTGGACTGTTTTGATGTTCTGGTGGACTGTTTTGGGTGCTCTTTTGGTGTTTTTAGGCTACAGTTTTGGTGTGTTTGGGGAGGTATTGGGCTGCTGTTTGGGACTGATTTCAGGGGTAGTTTCAGTGCTGTCAGGGACTGATTTCAAGGGTCAAGGGGCTGCTGTGTGTTGTTCTCGTTAATTTGGTGAGGGAAGGGTTGTTGTGTGCGTTGTTTGTGTTTTGTAGTTTACGTGTGATATGGAGAGTGTCTTGATGTCTTGGGCGTGTATTAGAGAGAGTGGGGACTGGAGGTGGCTAGGTTAGTGCGTGTTTATATAGAAGAGAGCTAGGGGTTGCCCTTGTCTCACAAGGAAGAGATCTAGTTTCCAAATTAGGAGTGATAGGAATGGTATATACAAGATTGTGGGGGGACAAGATATTTTTAAATTGGTAGATGTCTTATTAGATTAGGAAGTCAAATATATGATTGGCTTTAATTGGTTAGGATTTATTTTAATTAGGCATATCTTATTTTAATTTTAGTATATGAATTATTTAAATTAGGCATGATTTTAGTTTAAGTTGGTAATTGTTTATTTTATATTTGGTATATGTTTTATTTAATTATTTAATTAATTTAATTATTATCTTATTTAGTTAATGTTTTAATTAATATTTATTTATTTAATTTGGGATGTTGTTTTATGGGCTTTGAGAGGCTAATTGGGCTGGGGTGCGAGGCTAGCAGCAAAACCAGAAATACCGACTCCGTTCGAACGCCAATTCGGACGAGGCACGAACGTCCGCAATCTGCCTGACGTTCGAACGAAGTAACGAACGCAGCACCAATGAAGACAGTGAACTTGTTTATTCTGAATTCCCCCTTCCGATGTCCGTTTTCCGTGACCTCCGTGACTTAAAAGGTAGTGTCTCCAAAAATTAGACTCATCATAGGGACTTATGTGTAAAAATGCAGTGCCTACAACTGTGGTTTTAAGTGGGCCAAAGAAAGACGATGACAGAAGAGGAAGTGGGCACCACCATGACGCATATCGGACAATTTCAGAGACGGCCTTCATGGAGCGGTTCGGGTGTGGATCTCCTCTAGGTTCACTCACTTCTTCACCACCACTTGAACATATGAAAATATCTTTCAACCCTGTAGATGGCTCCGAGACTTCCAAACTCAAACTGAAATTTCCTGATGGGAGTCGGTGTCCTGAAAGTGTTAGAGATATGTTTCCTTCATTTCAGTTGGTCCCTGAGCCTGCTATACCACTGCATGGCCATGGTTCTGATTCTGATGATGACGCCTTCTGTAGATCATCTCCATGTATGTCAGATGACTGTGCCAGCCCTCATTCTGATTCAAACTCAGAGCAGTGGAAATCATCCCCTAGAGGAAGCAACGACCATGAGCTATATGATGCTTTATGTCGAATGTCGTCATTCGAATCTGTATCAAGCCGTCAGCAAGTGGAAGGATCACACATGCATGCTGACTGTGGACTACAGAGTATACGTACTGCGAATGGTGCAGAACCTTGTCTGCTTTCTCTTGATCTCCCAAGCTTTCATGTTATGATTCCTGCAGTGCAGGGAGAAACAAAAACCGACTCTGATCCCAAAAATCTCACAAAGTTGCTAAAGGCTACAGAGCCTACCCCATTGCCACCACCCATCCCACCAGTGCAATGGTGTGTATCGGAACCCCATTCAGATGTGGTAGCAGACAAATAATATTATGCTTTAGATGCTCTCAGACATGCATTAGACCAGAAACATTTGGGAACTACCATGTCTCAGCAATGTGAGCTAGCCCCTGGTGATCAACAATCGACTGATAAGGATATTGTTGTCTTCAACAATCGACTGACGAATCTACCTCGTCCGTACTGTGGTTTCAAACCCAAGATAGATGGACTGTTAGGATGCTACCCATTTGAAAATCTTCGAGCTGCTGTTGACATACTATTTTCGCATGGTAGCTCTGATTTGATGGTTGTAAAACAAACATTTTTTCTCTATTACCTGTTTGACCGACATTGGACCATGCCTGATGAAAGTTGGAGGCACATCGTGGATGATTTTGCAGCCACCTTCAGTATATCCAGGAATTCTTTACTTGAATCTCTTACTTTCTATCTTCTGGACCACCACACAGATGAGGCTCTGCAGCTTGTCACCTTCTTCCGGAGATCTCTGGCCCTACAACTCATACTAAGAGTGCACGAGTTCTGTTAGAAAGGGAAAATCTTGAGTCAGCTCTTTTGGTTTTACGTTGGTCTGGTCTTGATGGTGTATCACCGTCGGTTTCACTTAATGAAGCAGTGACTGCTGTTCGGGTAAGGGTGGAGTGTGGATTTATAATTGAAGCTTTTACATATCAGAGGATGGACTGCAATAAAATGAGGGAGTGCCCCCGTGAGATGGCCGGCCTAGCCGGTTTGAAAATACAACTACGGGGAATGTATCCTCGTATGTCTTACCTGATTAATGGATCCGTGAGAAGCATAGCACGTGGAGGGATGATACCCCTGTGGCGTTTGCTTTCTCCAGTGTTACCGACACATAAGGAGAAATATGCCCTTAATGTTTTGGACACTTTTGATCCTCACCAACCTGATTAATGAATCCATGAGAAGCATAGCACGGGGAGAGATGATACCCCAGTGGCGTTTGCTTGCTCCAGTGTTACCGAACATGAGGAGGAATATGCCCTTAATGTTTCGGACACTCTTTGATCCTCACCTACTTGATTAATGGATCCGTGAGAAGCATAGCCCGGGGAGAGATGATACCCCCGTGGTGTTTGCTTGCTCCAGTGTTACCGAACATAAGAAGGAATATGCCCTTAATATTTCGGACACTCTTTGATCCTTACTCGATCGCTCGGATCCAAGAGAGGTATAGCACATGGAGGGATTATGCCCCCGTAGCGTATGCTTGCTCCAGCGTTGTAAGGAGGAGCCCTCGAACAATACACAGGCTCCATGGAGACCTGAAGTATAGAGGATGTGCCATTACCATTCTAAACGCTCTTTGATCCAAATCTTGGTTCACCAGGACTCTGAATTGAAAGGTTCAGAATTGTGTTTTGGAGACCTCAAACATGACGCTGTTTTGAGGTATCTTTGCTGTTGTTTTTGGATAAGTGTTAAATCACCCCCGCATTTTGATTTCATTTTCCAAAGGTTTTGTTTTCGTTTTCATCAGGTTTGACAAGGGGACGCCCATGCCAAATCTAATAGGGCTTCAAAGGTTGATTCACTTCCCTTCTGAATAAGTCCCAAGGATTAATCGGCTCGGGGCTGGATTCATTCCGCCGAGGCCACTTGGTTAATCGGTTCGGGGCTGGATTCGTTCCGCCGATGCCACTTTTTTCTTTCCGGCTCGGGTCTGCTCTTGTACGCCGAGATCGATGTTTCTTTTCGGCTCGGGTCTGCTCATGTACCGCCGAGACCGATGTTTCTTTCCGGCTCGGGTATGCTCTTGTACCGCCGAGACCGACGTTTCCTTCCGGCTCGGGTCTGCTCTTGTACCACTGAGACCGATGTTTCTTTCCGTCTCGGGTCTGCTCTTGTACCGCCGAGATCGATGTTTGTTTCGGCTCGGGGCTGGATTTCGTTCCGCCGAGGCCACTTGTTTATTCGGCTCGGGGCTGGATTTCGTTCCGCCGAGGCCGCTTGGTTATTCGGCTCGGGACTGAATTTTGTTTCGTCGAGGCCTTATGGTTTATTCCGCTCGGGGTCGGGTTACGTCCCACCGAGTCGGCTTATTTGGACTGGGGATGTAACATTTCCCTAGAGCCAAGTCTTTCTTTTAACTCGGGGTCGGGTTACGTCCCACCGAGTCGGCTTCTTTGGACTAGGGATGTAATATTCCCCCAGAGCCAAGTCTTTCTTTCAGCTCGTGGTCGGGTTACGTCCCACCGAGTCGGCTTCTTTGGACTGGGGATATAACATTCCCCTAGAGCCAAGTCTTTCTTTCAGCTCGAGGTCGGGTTACGTCCCACCGAGTCGACTTCTTTGGACTGGGGATGTAACATTCCCCCAGAGCCAAGTCTTTCTTTCAGCTCGGGGTCGGGTTACGTCCCACCGAGTCGGCTTCTTTGGACTGAGGATGTAATATTCCCCCAGAGCCAAGTCTTTCTTTTAGCTCGGGTTCGGGTTACGTCTCATCGAGTCGGCTTCTTTGGACTGAGGATGTAACATTCCCCCAGCGCCAAGTCTTTCTTCAGCTCGGGGTCGGGATACGTCCCACCGAGAGACTTATCATTGGCATGGGATCGAAGCATCTCCCCCATGGTCGGCCATCTATTGGTCTGGGGAGGGGACATTCCCCCAGAGCCAAATGTTCTTCTCAGCTCGGGGCCGGGTTACGTCCCACCGAGTCGATCGTCATCAGCATAAGGGCAAAGCATTTTCTCCACGGGTAGATATCGGGATCCTCGTTGACTGAGCACATGAAGGTGGCAGGAATGACCATATTTGCAGCCAAGACATTTTTCTCTGCGGTTCCTGGAGTGACCACCGACAGATTCATCGGCACACCATCTTTTTTTATGGTTTATTCAGCTCGGGGTCGGGTTACGTCCCACCGAGTCGGCTTATTTGGACTGGGGATGTAACATTTCCCCAGAGCCAAATCTTTCTTTTAGTTCGGGGTCTGGTTACGTCCCACCGAGTCGGCTTCTTTGGACTGGGGATGTAATATTCCCCCTGAGCCAAGTCTTTCTTTTAGCTCGGGGTCGGGTTACGTCTCACCGAGTCGGCTTCTTTGGACTGGGGATGTAACATTCCCCCAGAGCCAAGTCTTTTTTCAGCTCAGGGTCGGGATACGTCCCACTGAGAGACTTATCATCGGCATGGGATCGAAGCATCTCCCCTATGGTCGGCCCTCTATTGGTATGGGGAGGGGACATTCCCCCAGAGCCAAATGTTCTTCTCAGCTCGGGGCGGGTTACGTCCCACCGAGTCGATCGTCATCAGCATAAGGGCAAAGCATTTTCTCCACGGGTAGATATCGGGATCTTCGTTGACTGAGCACATGAAGGTGGCAGGAATGACCAGATTTGCAGCCAAGACATTTTTCTCTGCGGTTCCTGGAGTGACCACCGACAGATTCATCGGCACACCATCTTTTTTTATGGTTTATTCAGCTCGGGGTCGGGTTACGTCCCACCGAGTCGGCTTATTTGGACTGGGGATGTAACATTTCCCCAGAGCCAAGTCTTTCTTTTAGTTCGGGGTCTGGTTACGTCCCACCGAGTCGGCTTCTTTGGACTGGGGATGTAATATTCCCCCAGAGCCAAGTCTTTCTTTTAGCTCGGGGTCGGGTTACGTCTCACCGAGTCGGCTTCTTTGGACTGTGGATGTAACATTCCCCCAGAGCCAAGTCTTTCTTCAGCTCAGGGTCGGGATACGTCCCACTGAGAGACTTATCATCGGCATGGGATCGAAGCATCTCCCCTATGGTCGGCCCTCTATTGGTCTGGGGAGGGGACATTCCCCCAGAGCCAAATGTTCTTCTCAGCTCGGGGCCGGGTTACGTCCCACCGAGTCGATCGTCATCAGCATAAGGGCAAAGCATTTTCTCCACGGGTAGATATCGGGATCTTCGTTGACTGAGCACATGAAGGTGGCAGGAATGACCAGATTTGCAGCCAAGACATTTTTCTCTGCGGTTCCTGGAGTGACCACCGACAGATTCATCGACACACCATCTTTTTTTATGGTTTATTCAGCTCGGGGTCGGGTTACGTCCCACTGAGTCGGATTATTTGGACTGGGGATGTAACATTTCCCCATAGCCAAGTATTTCTTTTAGTTCGGGGTCGGGTTACGTCCCACCGAGTCGGCTTCTTTGGACTGGGGATGTAATATTCCCCCAGAGCCAAGTCTTTCTTTCAGCTCGGGGTCGGGTTAGGTCCCACCGAGTCGGCTTCTTTGGACTGGGGATGTAACATTCCCTTAGAGCCAAGTCTTTCTTTCAGTTCGAGGTCGGGTTACGTCCCACCGAGTCGGCTTCTTTGGACTGAGGATGTAACATTCTCCCAGAGCCAAGTCTTTCTTTCAGCTCGGGGTCAGGTTACGTCCCACCGAGTCAGCTTCTTTGGACAGGGGATGTAATATTCCCCCAGAGCCAAGTCTTTCTTTTAGCTCGGGGTCGGGTTACGTCCCACCGAGTCGGCTTCTTTGGACTGGGGATGTAACATTCCCCTAGAGCCAAGTCTTTCTTCAACTCGGGGTCGGGATACGTCCCACCGAGAGACTTATCATCGGCATGGGATCGAAGCATCTCCCACATGGTCGGCCCTCTATTGGTCTGGTGAGGTGACATTCCCCATAGCCAAATGTTATTCTCAGCTCGGGGTCGGGTTACGTCCCACCGAGTCGATCGTCATCAGCATAAGGGCAAAGCATTTTCTCCACGGGTAGATATCGGGATCCTCGTTGACTGAGCACATGAAGGTGGCAGGAAGGACCAGATTTGCAGCCAATGCATTTTTCTCTGCGGTTCCTGGAGTGACCACCGACAGATTCATCGGCACACCATCTTTTTTTATAGTTCCCGGCATCAACTCGCAAACTCGTTGTTACCGAGAACTAGGGGATAGATGTTGATGGTGTTTTTTAAGCACTATGATATTTAAGCAGTACGGCAGGGGTAAAAAGGTAACTCCCTTCTTGGTCAGGATCATTAATACCGACCCGACCACATAAGTGAGGGGCCGAGCACTTATGATCTGTAACCCGACCTCATAAGATCGGATGACCGGGCATTATCAGATCGACAGCAGCATTCTTAGTTCAAAAGACCATCATGACCGACCTCATGAAGACCGAGCACATGGCGAGACATGCTCCAGAAGATAAGATACCTTATTCTTACGGATAAGATGACAAGTTGTCTTATTTTCATAGGGAAAACTGGTGAGTCAGAGTCCTAGTAGGATAAAGAAAGTAAATGTAGTTTTGATTAGGAATCCTTATGGGAAAATTGAATAGTTTTGACTAGGAATCCTTATGGGAAAATGAAATTGTTTCAACTAGGAAATTCTTGTAGGAGAAGGAATATGATTTTTGCACTATTATAAATAGGAGGGTAGAGTGTGCGTAAATCGAAATCAGAATCAATATCAAGATCATCACGATCAGATTTGTAAACACAAGAGATATCAGAGAAGCATATCTCGGTAATAAAAGTATCATTCGTTTTGTGCCCGTTGACGTAGGTTGGATCTGATCCGCCGAACCACGTTAAATTTCCTTGTTGATTGGCGTATTTATCTGTCTTTTGCTAAGTTTGCTTTTGGTTTCCCCATAACCGAACAAATTCACTATTGAGGGAGGATTGTCTCGGGAGTAATATTCACATATTGCCCTGAGACCAAAATCAGTCGTCAACATATTGTGTTGTTTAACTTCTAATTAGGAATATATAGTCACTGATTTTACACTGAGACTGAGATAGGGAAACCCAACCGAACTCGTAATTCATTCTATTCCTAAATAATTTTATATGTGAATATGTATATCTATTAATTACGGTAAACACATAATACACATATTATTTTGTGTTGTTAGGTTTAATCTTATTTAATTTGAATCTTAAAATATTATAAATTTATTTTGGATTTATTATAGTTATCTTCCCCCATAAAATAAATAAATAAATAAAAAGAGAGAGAGAGAAAAAGGAAGCATCTGGAATTTTCGGTGTGTTAATTATTTACAAATAAATAGATGCTTTTCTTGAGGGCTAACTGAGAACTCTGGAATTTTCGGTCTCTTCATTATTTACGTATAAATTGATGCTTTTCTTGAGGGCTAAGAACAGAGTAAAACTGTAAAGGATGGAAACAGGAGGAGGATGGAGGGCATCAGTTTCACGGGGAATGTTGCCGCTCTTGGCTCTTCACGCGTTCAATGAGTATCACAGGCTACCATGGAAACCGCCTGTCACCGCCGCTCTACTTACCACCAACACTCTTATCTATCTCAGACCTGCCTTCCTCCATTCTCTTCTCCCTTCTATCCATCAAGTCTGGTTCAATCCGCATCTCATCCTTAAGGTAATTCATCGTTTATATAATAATTTTAATTTTAATTTTTTATTGACAAAGTTTAAATAGTAGTTTTGATGTAGACAAATGCTCAATATGCTAAAACGCGCTAGGTGCGATCTAGACCTAGCGTCTAGGGCACCTAGGCGGGGCCTTAGAAATTATTCAGAAATTGAAGATTTTCATAATTAGTTTTAAGGTTTTGTGTGATTTGGACAAATTAATCATAAATCAATGTTGTTTTAGTAATGGGTAAGATGATAAATTTGATGAGAAATTTTTTTTTTTTGAAGAAATTAGGGTTTATGTTTTAAATTAGGGATTTTTAAAATTTATGAGTTAGAGAGTTGATTTTGTAAAATTAAGGTTAGTGAAAAAAAAAAGGTCAATTTTAAATTCTGGGTAAAAATTGGTGACTTTCGCCGTTCGGTATAACGCCTCGCCCCAACGATAGGCTGCTGCGCCTAAACTGCAAATACTTAATTCAAGCCATGTTTTGCAATGATTGGCTTATTGTATACAGTAACACAAGGTTATCCTATTTTTCTTCGAATTTACTCCCTAAAGAACCTGTTAATCTAAAGATACTTAAATATGAATTATATGATTAGGATCAAAATTTTTATCAGATTCTTCTGTCATTGGTTCTTCACTCGATCCTATCAAATTAATAGATTGATAATCAAAGTTTATTGTTTTAATTTTTTGAATGGCACATAGATTCATTCTCATGTCCTCAAATTGCTTGTCTTTGTTGTGGGTAGATTTGCACATTGCTTGTATTACTTTCTCACATGAATCAATAATTTTCCTTTTGTTGGACAGTACAAGGACCTCAAACGATTCTTCTTGTCACCATTCTATCATGCAAGTGAATCTCACTTGTTTTACAATATGATGTCACTTTTATGGAAGGGGGTTCAATTGGAAACTTCGATGGGAAGCACTGACTTTGCTTCTATGGTTTTTGCACTACTTGGCATGTCCCAGGGTATCACTTTGCTACTAGCCAAATCCCTTCTATTCTTCTTTGACTATGAGAAGCTTATTACTCTGAGTATGCTGTTGGGTTTTCTGGTGTCCTCTTTGCAATGAAAGTTGTTCTCAATTCTCGGTCAGAAGACTATGCTAATGTACATGGACTGTTGGTACCAGCTCGATATGCTGCTTGGGCAGAGTTGATTATTATTCAGATGTTTGTGCCTGGTGTCTCATTTCTTGGTCACCTTGGTGGCATACTGGCTGGGATTCTATATTTGAAGTTCAAGGGTGGTTATTGGGGTTCAGACCCGCTGACTACAATAATTAGAGGTGCTACTGGTGTATTTACCTGGCCTTTGAGGTTTGTACGATACCTGTTTCAGCGCCCGAGGATTTATGGTCGAGGAACTATTGGTGGGAGTCACACCGGAAGAAGAGCCCCTGACATATGGAGATGCCAGGCATGCACGTTTGATAATTCTGGTTGGTTAAGCATATGTGAGATGTGTGGAACTAGTCGGAGTGGCAATGATTTGTCGTCTGATCAGCTGTCACATCATTCCAGTCTGCCCTTGGACGAATTACGCCATCGAAGAGTTGAAAGATTTGGTTGACAATCGATCACCATTGCTTTAATCACTCATTAGGCCAAGTGTGAGTTGACAGATACGATTTGAGTAAGTCTGAAGTTAATGTGCTGTGAAGCAAGTGTGAAGATTCTGGTATCCTCCATGGTTATGAATCCTCTATGATGTGATCCAGAATGAGCTCTATTTGTTAGGCCAAGTTATTGTGGGAACGATCTCAATCTTTTGTGGGTTTATTTGGTTTTGTTCCAGGCAAGTTCTCATCACTCTATTGACCACCACAGGCGCTTTTTGACTTCTGAATTCTGCTGAGATGTTGCAATATGTTTTAGAGGTTGTATTTAGGAAACACGGTGAGTAAGCAGAAGTGGCAACTGAATTGGTTGGTTCTTTCTGGTTTTGGAGAGAGTTATCCGCTGTGGCTGACTGACTGTTTTGAACAATGTCCAAATACATTATTACATCTTGATAAATATTAGTTCAATTATTGGGAAATACATCCGGTCTCTTTCAGTTCCAGCAAAAATAGAACTTTTTCTTTAGAGTTCCAGCAGATGTCTTATGTCATCTGTAATAATTTTGTTTTAATGAGGGGGCTATTTAAACTCTTTAAAAATACTCAATAAACCTATTGTTGTAAGTTCTCTAATATTGATAGTTTAAGTAGGAGAGACATGTCTTTCTAGTAATGTCTTATAGGGAAGATACAAGGATGAAGGGATATGTCCTCTAAATTAGAACGATGAGTCTTTAGGCTTCAAAGCGTATAAGAAAATGAGTATAACTCTTAGGATGGTTACACTTCCAAGCCAAAAGGTGCCCTCAAAGACACATTTTCATACCTAAGTTACTATTGTTTATGTTCTGTTTTGGTATAATAGGGATTCAAATTTGCATAAAAAAATTTGTTTGATAGCACATTTAGACAACAATTTCAAGAACTTATTATATTTTAAGTGTTGTTAAATGAAATTTTACATGTTTTAATTGTCATTTTTATGGAAAATGTGTTATGTGCATGAAAAATATGCATAGGTGTTCGAACGTCTAACGAATGCGTAGGCAAAAAATTCTATTTTTCGTAGTTGCGTTCGAACGCGTATTCAAACGCAATTCGAACACCGGTCTTCTGGAAAGGAACGTTCGAACGCGTCTTCAAACGCAACACGAACGCAATTCCTTTGGAAAGTTTCGTTCGAATGCGTTTTCAAACGCTGCACGAACGTGAACTCACTGGAAAGTCTCGTTCGAACGACTGAACGAACGTGACACTAACGAAAGTTATCCTAGAATTTTACACTTAAAAATTAATAACATTGATTCAGATTAGTCTTATAGTATGATATTCATATGGAATTGAAATTATAGAATTCATGTAGTAATGTTAACTTAGTAAAATCATATACTGAATCATATAAATTTGGTAGTATAGATTTAAGTTATTATAAATTATATACTGAACTATATAAACTTGGTAGTATATGTTTAAGTTAATATTAGAATATTCAATTATCATAAGCATACACCTAGTTTATTGCGATTGTTGAATGTTTGTTGCATACTTGGTTGAGAATTAAAAGTGTATTTATGCACAAGTAATTTCATCCAAGCTTGATTGAATTTTACACATATACGTAGTTACACATACTTATTATTTGTGAATTGAAAGTGTAACACTAAGATTGAACGTCTAAGATATTCTATTGAGAAAGTGTTTAAGGAAATTCTATCAACAATGTGATAAAAGCCCAAGTGGACAAGGATTTAACTGGTTACTCTGGACCCCCATCGTCCTCTTGGAAATTTCTATATTCACTTTTTATAAGAAACTTTAGTCATAAATTCAAGGACTTGTGTTATTTGGTACTATTGTCCAATATAACAACAAATGAATTCTTATTGTATCACTTAAACAAGATCATACAGTTGATCATTGTATAATTTGTCTTTTGTAGACTTATTGTTTACTATTATTTTTCCAATTGCATATGGCTAGTGGAAATATCACAGTATCGGTCGCTCATTGAGAGAAATCAAATAAATTTGGTGGAGCAAACATCAAATAGTGGCAGAGCAATGTTGTTCCACCTAACAACACTGCAGTTGGCTAAGTATCTTAAAGATCCTCCGGGTCATGTGGAGGGAGAAACGGAAACAGCCAAACAATTGCAAGAAGAGACATGATCGTGAGGCGATTTCTTGTGCAAGAACTACCTCTTGGGAGGGCTTGACAATACCCTATACAATGTATATCAATGTATGGCCTCTACGAAGATTCTCTGGGAATCTCTCGAGAAAAAAACATAAAACAGAGGATGTCGGACAAAAGAAATTTATCGTGAGTAGGTTCCTGGACTATAAAATGGTAGATTCAAGGACAATAATGTCTCAGTTGGGTGAACTTCAGTTGATCATTCATGAAATATTGGATAGGGGAATGAAACTATGTGAGACGTTTCAAATGGCCACAATCATTGAAAAGTTTCCTCTATCATGAAATGACTTCATGAGCTATCTGAAACACAAGAAGACGCGAATGAGTCTTGAAGACCTTAGAGTTCATCTAAGAGGACAATCGGAAGTTCGAGAAGGCTAGCTATAAGACTATGGAGTCTAAGGACAACATTTTCGATGGTGTAAAGGCTAGCAAAAAGAGAAATAATAGTGGAGCTGATTCTTCCCGAATAAACAATAAGTTCAAAGGGAAATGCTATGTTTGTAGAAAAGGCTGTTATATGGCAAATGACTGCATAAATAAAAAGTCTCAAGACAATGGCAAAAAAAAATGAGGCTCATGTCACTGAAGATGAGCAATTAACTGATGAAATTTCAGACTTGAACCTCTCAGCAGTTGTAACAGAGGCCAACCTGATTGGGAACTCGAAAGAAATAGACACTGGGGCTACTCGCCATATCTGCGCAGATAGCAATATATTTTCTTCGTATCACAAGGACGATGGTGGCGATCATCTGACAATGGGAAACTCATCAACTTCCAAAGTGGTTGGACAAGACACAGTGGTTCTGAAGATGACATCCGAGAATGAGCTTATATTGAAGAATGTTCTGCATGTTCCTGATATTCGGAAGAACTTGGTTTCGGGCTCTCTCCTTAGCAAGAATGGCTTTAAGCTTGTATTTATTTCTGACAAGTTTGTACTGTCTAATAATGATATTTATGTAGGAAAATGATACCTCACTAAGGGCATTTTCAAGTTTAATGTAATGACTGTCAATCGACACAGTGCTAATAATGTTTGGGCCAAAATTGGCTACAGGGGCAAAAACGACATTACACCACAAGACTAGAAGCCCATCTGCAAACTGGGCCCACATACGAAGATATTATGCAAAAGACCAGGCCCGTTGAACATAAAGAAGATCAACGGACACCAGTTACAGAATTGAAGAAAGAATCTGCATCCATAAATCCTACCATGAAGACGACGGTTTCAGGGAGAAGACAAGATCATCAGTTACCGAGTATGGAACATCCGAATAAAAGCTTCATTAATAAAAACTCCAACGGGCAGATAAACGGAGGAGACCAAAACCTATAAAAGGAGAAAGAAAGACACCAACAAGGGGAGGAAAAAAAGACCACGACAATTACTAAGACAAGACTGATTCACAACCGCCCTCACGGCATATCACAGAAGGTTGAGGTACACAAAAGCCTTGACCAGTTTACTATACGTTGATCGATACCATCACTAACTTGAGCGTCGGAGTGTCTACGGTTTCCACCACACTGGTGGGCAGTAAGCTCCTTATTCGTTCTATTTGTTTTGCAGGATTTACTCGCGCCCTACAAATTGATAATCTCGATGTGGACATTGGCCGAAATCAGAGTCTACAATTTGGCGCCCATCGTGGGGCTGACGAGTGAATCGACAGGAGATAGAACGTCTCAACAAAATAGTCAACAATGGCGTCAAGCAACGAACATATCCCAGATCAACTAGCGGTACAAATTGCCATGCTCCAGGAACGACTCACAAACCTGGAAGAAAAATCTCACGATGCGAAATACCAACGAAAGTTTACAACAAAGGCTTGATCACCTATCATCCGACCCTCAGCATAACCGAGGTAGTCCAACTGCTCCACCCGTGTCAGACGAACCAAACAGCAACCATCCCCCAGCCACTCTACATTCAGACCATCTTGATGATCAAGCCCATCAACTGGCTAACTCCATCAGAAGAGAAATGGTTGAATTCAAAGAAGCAGTTATGTCTCGACTACCAGGGGTGAAACTCCCGATCAGGAAAAGCAGAGCCGGGACAATTTCAGATACCACTTTCCATGAGTCAATTGTAGCAGTTGAGTTGCCCAGGAAATTCAACCCACCTGAAATGAAGTTATATGATGGGACCACAGATCCAGACGACCATGTCATGCATTACAAATTCAAGATGATGTCGAATGGTTTGTCTCCGAACCAATGGGAGGCCGGAATGTGCAGGTGCTTCGGGGAAAACTCTGGCGGGGCCTGCTTTGACATGGTTCATTAATCTTCCTTACAGGTCAATCAAATCATACCAAGAACTGGCGGACAAGTTCGTGCAACACTTCGCAAGTTCGTGCAGGATGGAGAAAACGACGGACGACCTTAACTCAGTACAACAGAGAAGAGGAGAAACATTACGGAGCTACGTGGCCCGGTTCAATCGTGAGAGAATAACCATACCGGACCTTCATCAGCCAACCGCAGAGTTGAAGCATTCAGGAATGGACTCTTTTATGACAGCGGGCTCTACAAGAAGTTGACGAAATTCAGATGCTACACAATGGACCAGGTCATGGCACGAGCCCAAGTGGAGATAAGGTGGGAGGAGGATAAAAGAAATAAGAGAAGAGTTGATGAAACAAATGCACAAGCGAACCGAAGGCCAGCTGCTTCCAGGCGACACGAAACAGACTACCCCCCTCGAACCGAAGGGAGGAACCAAAGTAGGGGCGAACGTCGACCATTCTACAAAAATATGGACAGACGTCCACGGCCATATAAAAACAGGGAGGAGCTTCCGACAAGTAAGCCTCGACTTCCAGACTACAATTTCACAATTTCTCCTGGGGAATTGGTTTCGGTGTTGTTGAAGAAATTAGGGAATGAAGTGAAGTGGCCCCCAAGGGCAAGGGATAGTTCATCCAAAAAAGACATTAAGAAATGGTGTGAGTTCCACAGGGACTACGGTCATACGACGGCGGAATGTGTTGCCTTGAGACTAGAGGTTTTGGAACTGCTGAACAAAGGATTTTTGAAAGATCTGCTTACAGACAAGGGGAATGCGACAATGACCCGAAGGGATGAACGAGACAGACAGGGAGAAGCTCCAATGCCACCACCTCCGATTGATAATACTGTCAATGTCATTTCGGGGGGATCAGAAGTTAGTGGAGCAACTTATTCAGCTGCAAAAAGGCACTCGAGGGTATTGGCCACCAAGGCCTCACACACCCTAATGTCTGTAGAGGGAATTACCACAGGTTTGGTAATTGGGTTCCCGGATGATGGAGACTCACAAGATTTAAACCCTCACCATGACGCTTTGGTCATTTCTCTTCAAGTAGCGAACTTCATGATCAGACGTGTGTTGGTCGACACGGGCTCCTCAGCTAATATTATCTTTGCCAGTGCTCTGACCGACATGGGGACTGCATTGGATAACGTCAATAGGCGTACGACAGTATTGATCGGTTTTAGCGGGGAACAAAAGTTGACTATGGGGGAAATACGACTCCCGTTTATGTGGCAGGTGTCAATAAAATGACTACTTTCCTGGTATTGGACAGCCCATCGGCTTACAACTTGATTATGGGCAGACCTTGGATTCACGACATGAGGGCAGTCTCATCTACCTATCATCAGGTAATTAAATTCCCAACTAAATGGGGGATTCAGGAGGTAAAAGGGGACCAACTGGCGTCAAGGAGTTGCTACCAAACGACCTTGAAGGCTAAGTCGGATCCGGCATAGCAATTACAGTCTGGACCTAGTGCGCCAGAGCCTACTCTACCAAATATTGAGAAGCTCGACGAGGTCCAGATTCATCCTCAATTCACGGAACACAAGGCTTTGGTAGGAGCGGGGTTGGGACCAAAACTGCGAGCCGACCTGATAGAATTCTTGAAAAAATGGCACGACACGTTCGCATGGTCGCATGAGGATATGATAGGGATTGATCCGGATCTCATCACTCACGCACTGCATGTGGATCCGGACCACACCCCTGTCAGACAAAAAAGAATGAAGTTTGCCCCAGAAAGAAACCGGATCATTGATGAAGAGGTGCAAAAGTTACTGCAGAAATGTGCGATAAAAGAAGTACAGTTTCCCGAGTGGCTTGCCAATGTTGTAGTAGTGAAAAAGAAGAATGGGAAGTGGAGGGTGTGCATCGACTTCACAGATCTGAACAGAGCCTGTCCAAAGGACTCATTTCCTTTACCACATATTGATTCGATGGTGGACGCGACGGCAGGACACGAGTTATTAAGCTTCATGGACGCGTATTCAGGCTACAATCAGATCCTCATGCATCCTCAAGATCAAGAGAAAACAGCTTTTGTTACAAATCGAGGAATATTTTGTTACAAAGTCATGCCTTTTGGCTTGAAGAACGCATGAGCAACATACCAGCGAATGGTTAACAGGATGTTCGACCATCAAATAGGGAAAAACAATGGAAGTTTATATTGACGACATGTTGGTGAAATCCGTTGAATCAGAACAGCATCTCAACCATCTGGAAGAAGCCTTCGACATCATGGACAGGTACGGAATGAAATTAAATCCTACTAAGTGTGCATTTGGTGTCGCTTCAGGAAATTCTTGGGATACATAGTCACTCGACGAGGCATTGAAGCAAATCCAGACCAGATTAGATCAATCCTCGACATCCCTTCCCCCTCTACCCCAAAGGATGTTATGCGACTAACTGGGCGGATAACGGCATTAAACAGGTTCATCTCTAAATCGACCGACATGAGTTTTTTATTTTTCTCAGCCTTAAAAAAATCAAGTAAATTCGAATGGACTCCTGCTTGTGAGGAAGCTCTGAAGCAGCTCAAACAATATTTGTCTTCACCGCCCCTATTATCAAAACCACTCGACTGTGAGAGGCTCTACCTTTATCTGGGAGTATCGGAACACGCGGTCAGTGGAGTTTTAGTAAGAGAAGAAGCAGGGAGTCAACAGCCAGTCTACTATGTAAGCAAAGCGCTGTTGGAGGCAGAGACACGCTACCCGCTGATGCAAAAATTGGTCTTCGCACTGGTCACAGCTGCAAGGAAACTTAGACCCTATTTCCAAGGTCATGCCATCACAGTGTACACGACACATCCTCTGAGAAGCATTCTTCATAAACCAGAGTTATCTGGAAGATTAATGAAGTGGGCAATTGAGTTGGGGGAACACGACATTGACTTTCAACCCAGGACGGCAATCAAATCCCAAGCCTTGGCAGATTTTGTGGCTGATTTTGCTCCGGGAATGGTGGCGACACCTGAAGCAGAAGTCAATTCCATCCAGCCGACAAGAACTTGGAAATTGATGGTTGATGGTTCAAGTAACAAAAAGGGGTGTGGACTCGGAATGGTAATCACTACTCCCTCTGGCGACGTTCTGCAGCAGGCGGTCAAATGCGGCTTCAGAGTAACCAACAATGAGGCCGAGTACGAAGCATTGATTGCGGGATTATTATTGGCCAAAGAACTGGGAGCGAAGGAGATAGAAGTAACGTCGGATTCTCAACTGATTGTCAACCAGGTCGAGGGATCGTACCAGGCAAGAGGTGAAGCAATGGCCTCTTACTTACAGAAGGTAAATGAGCTACGAACTGCATTCGACACATTCTCCATTAACAGGTCCCAAGAAGCGACAATTCCCGGGCAGATGCACTGGAAACACTCGGTTCGACTCTGGAGGGCGACAAACCACAAGCTATACCCATAGTATTTCTGAACTGGCCGGCAATTTGGAAGGAAGAGACGGATGTGGCCGCTATCGCTACAGTCGACAGTTGGATGACACCGATCATTGAATACTTGCAGAACGGCGTACTTCCGGAAGACAAAGTGCTGGCAAGGAGATACACAGAGACAGTCTGCAAGGTTCGTAGTATTCGAAGGTCAGCTGTTACGAAGATCCTTCTCGAGGACCATACCTGAAATGCCTGACACACGACGAAGCCCAGCATGTGTTGTCTGAACTACATGAGGGGGAATGTGGGAACCACTCAGGCGGCAGAAGTCTCGCTCTCCGAGCCCACACGACAGGGTATTACTGGCCGACTATGAGACTCGACTCCGCAGAGAGTTCACAAAGAAATGCGACAGGTGCCAGAGATTCGCACCAGTTCCTCATCTACCACCAGAGAAGCTGAGCCCAATCCTGTCTCCGTGGCCGTTCATGAAATGGGGCATGGACATTGTTGGAAAACTTCCAGTCGCTTCAGGTCAACGAGTCTACATGCTCGTAATGACAGACTATTATTCGAAATGGATTGAAGCCGAAGCATTCGCTAGAATACGCGACAAGGAGGTTCAAACGTTCGTGTGGAAGATATCATATGCCGGTACGGCATTCCCAGAGAAATTGTGACCGACAATGGATCACAATTCATCAGCCATCACTTTCAAAATTTCTGCAGGAACTGGGGTATCCGACTAAATTACTCGACGCCGCGCTTTCCACAAGCAAACAGGCAAGCAGAGTCGTCTAACAAGACGATCTTGAACACTATGAAGAAGAGGTTGGAGAAAGCAAAGGGCGCCTGGGCTGAAGAATTACCTGGAGTCTTGTGGTCGTACAGGACAACCGTAAGATCCTCAACCGGCGAAACTCCATTCTCACTAGCATTTGGGACGGAAGCTGTTATTCCATCCGAAGAAGTCATCCCTTCACCACGATGCCAGTGGCTCGACAACGAAAGCAACCAACAACTGATGAATTTCAATCTCGACACGATTGATGAGAAAAGGGACACGGCTCTCATTCGACTGGCCACATATCAACAAAGGGTGGCCAGGTATTTCGACAAAAACGTTCGGACCAGGACATTCCGCGCTGGTGACTGGGTCCTACGGAGAGTATTCCAGAGCACGAAAGAAGGTGGAGATGGGAAGCTGGGCCCTAATTGGGAAGGCCCTTATCAAATTGTTAGAGTTGTTTGGAAAAGGAGCCTACAAGTTGGAAACCAAAGAGGGGAAACCAATCCGCAACAGTTGGAACGCGGTGCACCTTAAAAAATTTTCCGGTAATTTTGATGTTTTGCCAATTAGTTATTTCCAGTCTACATTCAAGTTTTATCATTCTGTCAGTAGAGAAATAAAATTTGTAGAAGTTGTTCGACAAATTGCAATAAAAACTATCCAATAGATTCTTGTTCCATTCTCCACATTCGAAGTATACAACCATTCGTCATTCCAATTTACAAAATGATTCAAGATACAAACTTGTTCCATCCTCACAAATTCTAAGTACAAGTTTATCAAAGACTTCTAGATAATTTCTGAACAATTCGACATCAATCGTCAGCTCGGTCTGCATCCATCGTTTCTGGCTGACTGGTTGGAACATCTCCTTCACCCTCCACATCCACCGGTTCAGAATGGACAGCAGTTTGTGCCACATTTTCTTCTTCTATTCTGTGTGTCCTTCTCAACTTCCATCATCGCTTCTACCTCCATTGGATTTAGCTCAGCCTCCTCCTTCCTCATCTCTACCTCTGTTCCTACTTCTACATCTTCTTCTTCAGTCGACGAGGAGATTCCAGCGGCGCGCCTTTCATATTCCCTGATCCATTTCTCAGGCTTCCAGTCGACATGTTACCAGCAATGAATTCTTGCATCAGGTCGTATCTATCTTCATCATGGAGTCGATTGCGATATCCTCCATTTGTTCCAACAACAACTCGTTCTCCTTCTTCAAATTGTTTGAAACCCTCCTTGTAACCTTCAATCGTTAACTCGGCTGTTTCCTTTTCCAGCTTCAAGCTAGCCTTCACTTCCTTCAGCTCCCTCTCGAGAACTTTCTCCTTTCTCTGCGAAGCGACCAGTCCAGACCTCAATTCAGACGACTCCTTCCTCACAGCTGATAAACCCTTATCTAGCTCCTTGACCCTCTTTTGGTTGGATTCAGCATTTTTCCGCAAGAACAAGCTACATTCCAGGGCCTACGACATTCAAATCAGAGCACCATTCGACAACTTTAAAAAAAAAAAAAAAAAGGAATAAGGATACTCACTTGATAGTTTAGAGCGATGGCTTTCTTCATGGCCTCCGCCGGCCCAATCTGTGCCAATCTTACTTCATCCCCTTGGAGTAGAAGACCCTCAACAAATGAGTCGATGCTTGAAGGGTCTGAGATTGCTGTCGACTCCTTTGGAACTTTCAATATAAGGGTATCAGAGTCTTCTTCAGTTTCCACCTCTGCGACAGACTTCCTTTTCTTCTCAGATGATATGATGTCTATCGACTTCCCTTTTTCTACGACACCCCCACTCGAATCATCTCTTGATGTGGGTGCCAGCTTCTCTTTCGACCTCTAATTCTCTCTTCTTCAGTTTCCTCGACATTTTTCTGCTCTTCATTTCGTCGAGTGAAGCTACTGTGAATGGTCCAGACATCATCTCATATGCGCATGAAAATTCCTCAATTTTTAAGGGCTCTCGATATTTTTATTCACCCCATACAATTTTTGAATCGACCACCTACAGTTTATCACGGCCAAAACGTCGTTAGAGAGGGCCAGAACTTTACCTTCGCGCTGATAGATTTCCTTCCACAATGGAGTCGCCCTTAATCTCTTCTCCTCTAAGATGGCCTTGCAGTTCCTTACGTCGTCTTGCAAAGATAGAATCGCTTCGACGTTTGAGGTGGAGCGAACAGTTGAGAGGAACGATTTGTTTCGAAGAGGATCTGCAACGACAAACCCTTGGTTATTCAAAGACACAAACCATAGTTATAACCTATAAATTAGAAAAGAGCATCACTCACTCGACAAACACCAGAACTCTGGGATTCGACCAGCCCCAGTCAAACCAATATACCCTCACCCCTTGCGAAGAAGTAGTAGGACTGCCAGTTTCCCCTATCATTAGTCGGCAACCCAATAACTAGAGGCTTCTTTCTTTGTCGAAGGATCATTGTATATCTCCCTTTCTCTTTCAGATGCTCCTTTATGTAATATGTCTCTAGAACATCATTTACCTCGAAGAGTACACCCAACTCGAAGGCTAAGCACTCAATCGACAATAGAATTCCATGCATTTGGCATCAATTGAGACGGAGCAATTTCAAAATGGTTCAATACTTCCCAGACTAGTCTGGGGATGGGAAACCTCAATCCTACTTTAAACGGACGAACGTAGAAACCTATCCACCCTGGAACCTTGTAATCGATTCTCTCAGATGACGAAGGTACTCGGAGTTCTAGTGACTCAGGAAATCTATACATACAACTGAGTTCCCTCAGCATTTTCCCAGTCATATGACTAGCAGGATTCCTGGATAATAAGTTGGTAGGCTCACTGGTACAAGGAAAGTCACTCGGCTCCTCAATTGCAGGAATTGATCTTAGAGGTATTGCCTCAGTAGGTGTCTCCCGAGGAGACATCGCCAGGGTAACTACACCTTTCTCAATCAGTTTCTCGTACGACCACTCTTTGTACGTTACCTCCTCCTCAGTTTCACTCGATGATTCGACATAACTATCTATTTTGGCTCCCAAGCTACCTAAAGACTCTCCACTCGACATTGTCCAAACGACAAGCATACAAACAATTAAACTCTCTAGTAACTACCCCTTGAAGATCAAAAACCACAAACACGATTTTAAAGCTAAACACACTGACCCAAAGATCAAACACCCAAAGTAACCTAAGAACAGCTTGAATATTGCAATGAATGCTTAAAGGAATTGAAGAACAAGAGGAAGTTAGCGAGAATACCTTGAGAAACACTTGAGAGCTCTCCTTACTCGACTTTCCAAATGAGGAGAAGTGAAACGCCCATACCCCTTTTATACACCCACACTCAATTTGGCGCCAATATTCCCGCCAAAACTCCTCGTAATCCGCGATAGGGTTTGCTCTAAATGACAGTTGAACCGGGTCAAAGCATTACGGCATGGAGAACGTCGAACTGGGAACATCCCCTGATAATTCATGTCGAGTCAGATTTGTATTATACAGATCACTCGTCCGATACGACAGAGTCGAGTGAAATCACTCCTGAACCACCTCAAGGTTCAGTCGACAGGGGACATCCCCCAAGTAACTCATGTCGAGTTATATCTGAGTTATGGTATTCACTCGTCCGATACGACAGAGTCGAGTGAAATCACTCCTGAACCACCTCAAGGTTCAGTCGACAGGGGACATCCCCCAAGTAACTCATGTCGAGTTATATCTGAGTTATGGTATTCACTCGTCTGATACGACAGAGTCGAGTGAAAACACTCCTGAACCACCTCAAGGTTCAGTCGACAGGGGACATCCCCCAAGTAACTCATGTCGAGTTATATCTGAGTTATGGTATTCACTCGTCCGATACGACAGAGTCGAGTGAAACCACTCCTGAACCACCTCAAGGTTCAGTCGACAGGGGACATCCCCCAAGTAACTTATGTCGAGTTATCTGAGTTATGGTATTCACTCGTCCGATACGACAGAGTCGAGTGAAAACACTCCTGAACCACCTCAAGGTTCAGTCGACAGGGGACATCCCCCAAGTAACTCATGTCGAGTTATATCTGAGTTATGGTATTCACCCGCCCGATACCACAGTATCGAGTGAAATCACTCCTGAACCACCTCAAGGTTCAGTCGACAGGGGACATCCCCCAAGTAACTCATGTCGAGTTATATCTGAGTTATGGTATTCACTCGTCCGATACGACAGAGTCGAGTGAAAACAGTCCTGAACCACCTCAAGGTTCAGTCGACAGGGGACATCCCCCAAGTGACTCATGTCGAGTTATATCTGAGTTATGGTATTCACTCGTCCGATACGACAGAGTCGAGTGAAAACACTCCTGAACCACCTCAAGGTTCAGTCGACAGGGGACATCCCCCAAGTGACTCATGTCGAGTTATATCTGAGTTATGGTATTCACTCGTCCGATACGACAGTATCGAGTAAAACCATTCCTGAACCACGTCAAGGTTCAGTCGACAGGGGACATCCCTGAAGTAACTAATGTCGAGTTATATCTGAGTTATGGTATTCACTCGTCCGATACGACAGTGTCGAGTGAAATCATTCCTAACCACATCAAGGTTCAGTCGACTGGGGACATCCCCCAAATGACTCGTGTCAAGTTGTATTTGAGATACTGTATTCACTCGCCCGATACAACAGTGTCGAGTGAAATCATTTCTGAACCACCCCCAATTGACTCATGTCGAGTCAGATTTGAGTTACGGAAATAACTCGTCTCATACGACAAGTCGAGTAAAATCACGCCTGAACCATCTCAGGTTCAGTCAGCAGGGGACATCCCTGGATGTCTCACGTCGAGCCAAATGGAGCAAAGACATTCGTTATTCCCATACAACAGTGTCGAGTGAAATCATTTCTGAACCACCCCCAATTGACTCATGTCGAGTCAGATTTGAGTTACGGAAATAACTCGTCTCATACGACAAAGTCGAGTAAAATCACGCCTGAACCATCTCAGGTTCAGTCAGCAGGGGACATCCCTGGATGTCTCACGTCGAGCCAAATTGGAGCAAAGACATTCGTTATTCCCATACAACAGTGTCGAGTGAAATCATTTCTGAACCACCCCCAATTGACTCATGTCGAGTCAGATTTGCGTTACGGAAATAACTCGTCTCATACGACAAAGTCGAGTAAAATCACGCCTGAACCATCTCAGGTTCAGTCAGCAGAGGACATCCCTGGATGTCTCACGTCGAGCCAAATTGGAGCAAAGACATTCGTTATTCCCATACAACAGTGTCGAGTTAGCACATCCATAGATTTCCTACGGGCCATATCAAGACAAAGAGTATCCCCAATTCATATGACATGTAAATGGGCTTTATATGGACTTTCACTATCTGTGTAATACGCTTAGTAAGGATCAATCGCACTATGAGACTCGGTTCAAATATCCGGAGCCACCCATTGGGTCTATACGACATGCCGAGTGAGATTCTTTCTAAAAGCAATCAGGCTCACTCAGCATAGGACACTCCTATACATGCTATAAACGAAAGCAAGGAAGACTTATTTTCAGAACATGCGGAAGTACTCTCCAAGCCTAAAGATTTACAGGCTTAGGCTTAAAGAGTGGGGACAAACTGTTTGGGCCAAAATTGGCTACAGGGGCAAAAACGACATTACACCACAAGACTAGAAGCCCATCTGCAAACTGGGCCCACATACGAAGATATTATGCAAAAGACCAGGCCTGTTGAACATAAAGAAGATCAACGGACACCAGTTACAGAATTGAAGAAAGAATCTGCATCCATAAATCCTACCATGAAGACGACGGTTTCAGGGAGAAGACAAGATCATCAGTTACCGAGTATGGAACATCCGAATAAAAGCTTCATTAATAAAAACTCCAACGGGCAGATAAACGGAGGAGACCAAGACCTATAAAAGGAGAAAGAAAGACACCAACAAGGGGAGGAAAAAAAGACCACGACAATTACTAAGACAAGACTGATTCACAACCGCCCTCACGGCATATCACAGAAGGTTGAGGTACACAAAAGCCTTGACCAGTTTACTATACGTTGATCGATACCATCACTAACTTGAGCGTCGGAGTGTCTACGGTTTCCACCACACGGTGGGCAGTAAGCTCCTTATTCGTTCTATTTGTTTTGCAGGATTTACTCGCGCCCTACAAATTGATAATCTCGATTGTGGACATTGGCCGAAATCAGAGTCTACAATAATAAAACTACATATTTCGCTTATATTATTGAGTCATCGAATGTATAACATGATAGGTTGGGGCATGTTAATTATGTTACAATAAATAAATAAATTAACATGAATCTTATACCTAAATTTACAATAAATAACCAATATAAATGTGAAGCATGTGTTGAAGCAAAAATGAATAGAGTTTCATTTCACTCCATAGAACGAAGTTCTGAACCTTTGGAACTTATACACACCGATGTGTGATATGAATGTTGTGCAAACAAGAGACAATAAAAAGTAATTTGTCACTTTTATCGATGATAGCAAAAGATTTTGCTATGTGTATTTATTAAGGAGCAAAGATGAAGCTATTGAGAGCTTTATATAATATAAGAACGAAGTTGAAAATCAACTTGGCATGAAAATCAAAAGAATCAGGAGTGATAGGCGAGGTGAATATTGTTCCAATCATGGAATTATTCACGAAACTACTGCTCCTTATTCGCCTCAACAAAACTGGATTATGGGACGCAAAAATCGAACGTTGAAGGAAATGATGAATGCCATATTGACAAGCTCCGATTTACCTCAAAACTTGTGAGGGGAGCCTTACTTTCCGCCAACTATGTTCTGAACAAGCTACCTCAGACAAGACACCATATGAATTGTGGAAAGGTCACACATTTTCCTAAAAATATCTGAAAGTGTGGGGTGTCTTGTCAAAATGATGGTTCTTAAACCTAAGAAAGTGAGAATATGACCAAAAAATGTTGATTATATATTTATTGGATATGCTCACAATAGTAGCGCGTATCGATTTTTGGTACATAAGTCTGAAATTTCTAACATCAATCCAAATATGATAATTGAGTCAAATAATGCAGCGTTCTTTGAAGAGTCATTTCTCTGTAAAGAAAAACAAAGAATGAAGTCTCTTAAAAGAAGCATTGATACTGCTACAAGAAGTGATCAAACTAACCAAGAACCAGATCAACATGAAAATATTGAGGAAAATGAACTTAGACGTAGCAAAGAGCAAGAACATCTAAGTCATTTAGACCTGATTTTCTAACTTGTTAGAAAATGAGCCTCAAAGCTGTTGGGGAAATTGTGGAACCCTTAGGGTCGGATCGGTGCCCTGCGCAGTAAAAATAGGTCTAACCCATTGATATTTAGTATGAGTATATTTTAAAATATTTTTATGTAAAACTACATTGCACTTCGAGTTTGTAGGAAAAAAAAACATGGACCAATTTGGAGTCCGGAAACTCCAGAACGGAGAAAAATAAGTTTCAATAAGTATCAGCTCATCGCGTCGCGACGCGAGAGCTTGAGCGTCGAGACACTCCAAATACCGAGAGCATGCTAGAGCTGAATGTCAGGGCATCACGACGCGGAAGGCTGCACATCGCGACGCTCCTTGGTCTAATGCTCGGTGTCGCGACGCTCAAGAAGTCTGAGTCACGACTCTGCCGTAGGCAGTGAGCATTTTTCTACTTTAAACCATTACTAAACACTTCCAATTTTCCCTAATACTTCAAATACACTTAAAATCCAATTTTAACTTCATAACCACCATCAACACATGTTATACAACTTGCATACATGTATTCTAAATACTTATATACATTTGTTTGAATCTAATCATAAATTATTTTAGAATTCCAATAAGAAATATCTCATGAACAATTCTAGTTCACCTAAATGTAGTCAAGTGATTCTAGAATGGTAGTAATATTTCTATGCTTTAATCTAGAGTTCCAAACTCTTATTAATTGTTTCATGTCCAACATGAACATTTTTGACCTAATTAACAAGCATATTGTGTTTATACTTCTAAAGCATCCTAACACAATTTATTTGCCTTATTTCAACATTAAGCTATGTAATCATGCATCAAATGCATAAAAGAACATAACTTAAGAGAAATTCAAACTTACCTAGCAAGCTTGATGCAAAGATCCAATCTTCTTCTCTTTGTTGAAATGGTTGGAGAACTTTCAAGGTTTGCAAGCTTCATTCCAAGATCCAATCTTGATTCCAATTCTAGCAACCTTCACTTCAAGATCCAATCTTGATTTCTCATGATGAAATGTTCTATAGACCTCACAAGCTTTTCTAAACACTTCTCTAACTTAGACTAATTTCTTCAAGAATTGCTTGTACTTAGTTTTCTCAACCTTAATTAAAATCTTTCTAAAGCTTGCTATTTATAGCAAAACCTATGTAATTTTTAATTAATAAAAGTTGTAATTAACTTTTAAGTGAGCTTAATCCAATTTGTCCAGATATGTGTAATTAGGTGTGACTAATCTCCATTGTCTACTACTTTGATTTAATCCAATTAAATCAAGATAATGATTAGAAAATGGATTAGTTACATGTCTTCCACCTTGATTTAATCCAATTAAATCACCTATTATTACATACTTACAATTACCATAATATTCTCAAATGGTAGAGATAATTATGATTTCACAATTAAAACATTGTGTAATTATTGAATTAATCTAATTAGTCCAATTAGGTCAAATTAAATAATCAATGTTATTCAATAACACTTGATTATCTTAGTTGATAATTGTAATATCGAATATTATCTTTTATTAAAATTAATCGGCTATCCAAATTCTCAACGAGTACACTTCATATTGGGACTCCTAAGTTCAAACACGTTCATCATATAAGCCTAGCTAATATGTACGTAATTCGGCCACATCGAATTCTCGAAGAACACAAACGACCATTCTGAACTATATAAGTCGATGTCATCACATATGTTTGATAATCCATCTGTCGTAGGCTATCCGAGTGTGCGTAGGAAACATAGAATATACCGTCAAGTTTCTGAGGTGCACATCTCATGTCGACATGTCCATGATTCTTTACAACTGATGCGATCCACCCTAGGTGATCGACTTTGGACAAAGTTTTAGGAATCATAACGTACTTATATGGATACCTAAACCCCTTGTGGTACACATAAGGGTCGACGATTCCTATCCTGCTTCGCACTTGATTATTGGATGCATCGGTCCATACCCAACGAACATCTAAAGGCCTACGCACAACTCGGATAGCCTACGACATATGGATTATTAAACATATGTGATGACATCGACTTGTTTAGAATATACCGTCAAGTTTCTGAGGTGCACATCTCATGTCGACATGTCCATGATTCTTTACAACTGATCCGATCCACCCTAGGTGATCGACTTTGGACAAAGTTTTAGGAATCATAACGTACTTACATGGATACCTAAACCCCTTGTGGTACACATAAGGGTCGACGATTCCTATCCTGCTTCGCACTTGATTATTGGATGTATCGGTCCATACCCAACGAACATCTAGAGGTCAGACCGTGAAAGGTTTCTGACATACATGGCATCAAAGTTTGGAGGATCTCACACAAAATCAATGTTATCATATAGTCAAATGATTACATATGCTACTCGACTCGAAGAGATTCCTATTGATGGTGGTGTGTACTTCTAACTATTAAGAGTCACTCGTGAGTCATTCAGTATTCGGTCTAACCAATACCCACACGTATATCCAATATTCATATAAGAGTTAGAGAGTCAAGAGAGTTTCCTCCATATTTCATTGTTCAAGTTCTTGTGAAAGAAGTGCCCATTCTACAAGAATAATACAAGTAATCATGGGAGAACGTTAGCCACTAGACATCCGTAGAGCACCGAGGCGGAGCTAATAAGTTCTTAAGGATAGAAGCAACTCGACTTGGATTCAATTTCATCATCTTCAATATATTTTCCAGGTTTTCCAAAGTTACCATTGTTTTATGTTCTGTTTTGGTATGATAGGGATTCAAATTTGCATGATAAATTTTGTTTGATAGCACATTTAGACAACACCTACTCAGTACACGCACTACTAAAATTTACCATATAATAAACACCTAACCAAACACTAAATAAACTGATTAAGTTGAAATATGAACCCATTAATTACATGAGAATCAAAAGTTTTTGTTAGACGGAGACAAGGTATTATTTGGTAATATTAATTATAAAGTAATTTATAAAAATTACATTTGAGAATGTAAATTAGTTTATAAAACTCTGGCGGCCTGTTCCAGTAGGCCTTTTTTATTTACATTTTTATGCCTGCCAAATCCAACAACAGATTATTAATCTTATCCATCCGATTCGCACGTGCGCACGTGTAAAAGCAATGAGAGCTTTATGTTTTTTTTTTTTCTCAGAAACTCGTCTTGGCAATTCATAATCCTATCATCTTAGACAGGAGTAGACAGAGCAAGCGGAAAAAAAATGTTGGCAAAAGCTTCTACATTTCTTGTTATTCTTCTGCCAACATCTCCGTGGGGAACAGGAATAAACAGTAACAATAAAAAAATGATGAACAAATGCGTCTTCCCTCTCCGAGACCCAGTCCGGCTTCGGCGATCCAGAGTAGTTTTGGTCAGAGGTGGTGGGGAGTATAGTCGGAAGCCCTTAGAAACAGCAGGTGCTTATGAGCTTATTGACAAGGAGACTGGCGAGAAATTGATTGTTTGGGGTGGAACTGAAGACGACCCTCCCATCCCTCCAAAGCACCTTCTTCTCCCCTCCAATTGGAAGCAGACTAAGAAGAAGAAACCCTCTCGCTCTCAAGACACCGCTCCCACTCCAGGTCTCTTTACTTCCCTCTCAGTACCTCATTTGATTGCTTTATTTTTAATCTGTTACTATCACATCTTATGTACAACTGTATGTATCCCTATCCCATGACAGTTGCTGCAAACATTGATTCTTCAATTTCATCTAAAAAGGAAGCAACTGCAAGCTTTTCAAGGTTGAAAGCTCAGAGAGTGAAAGTTCTTGTCAATAAACAACAGGGGAGGCTTTCTAAAACAACACGGTCACAAGAAAGATTTAAAGAGATCAAACAAATTACTGGCACAGCAGAACACATGGACGATAATGATATACCTACGGATTGCACTGATGATAAGCATATCTCAGGTGATTATACTCAGCCTAATAAACCTCGAAACTCTGCCACCAGAAGAGATGGAGGAGGATGGGGTAATGGAAGTTCCATTCATAACATCAAATATGAGTCCACAAACCTCTCAAAACAACGACATAAATTGTCCGCTGATAGAGACTTTTTTAGTCGAAAATCATTTAAAGAATTAGGATGCAGCGATTATATGATTGAATCCTTGAAACGGCAACATTTCATTCGTCCTTCACAGATTCAGGTATGTTGATAACATGCTGTTATGAACCCCCGGAAAAAAAAAAAAAAACAAAAAAAAAAGTGATGACAAAAATGTTGTGCAAGAAATCACTTATCTATAGTATTCACCTGTAAAATGTCATCAGCTCTTGATTACTTAAATTATTTTTCATCATGTGGACTTTGTTCTGCTACCATTTATGAACTTTAGAGTTATATCTTAATTCGCACCATAACTACTCCCTGCATCCTCCCCTTTAAATTTCCACCTACCAAAATAAAAATAAAGGAATAGATTGGTTATATTTGTTCATGTTCATCTCCGGCTTACTTCAAACTGCATTCAAGAGTGTGTTTTTCTCCTCCTTTTTTTTTTTTTTTTTCTAGAAATATTGCATCCACCATGACATTCTTGCCTCAGTGCTTTAACTTTTATTACTTATTCCGTTATTCTTGCTTTGCAACAGTAGATTCTGAATTGTTTTTGTGGATACCGGTTTCTGTTGGTTTGGGACCTTAATATGCCTGGTGACTTATTTTGTGGAAATCTGTTATCTAGCTGTATATTAGACTACAAATTTTGTGTAGGGTCAATACAATTGTGCGCCTGAAAACTAGTGTTATACTTATTTACTTTTAAAATGAGATATAACCCATGTTTGTTGAGAAATCACATGTCACCCTTTGCCAAAAAAGTAACTGTTCTGTGGAGTACTTGTGTCCATGCCAAACTTCTTGGATGATTGCAGGCCATGACATTTCCGCCAGTTATTGAGGGAAAGAGCTGTATTTTAGCTGATCAAAGTGGATCAGGGAAGACTTTGGCATATCTTTTACCTGTCATTCAGCGTCTTAGGCAAGAAGAGCTCCAAGGACTTAGCAAATCGTCATCAGCAACTCCTCGAGTAGTTATCTTGGCCCCAACTGCTGAGTTGGCTTCTCAGGTGAGTTTTTTCTCAGTGGAACTCTACTTCTACTGCACCATCTCATCTTATTTTTTGCCTTCTTTGTTCAGTGTTTCTCAGACAAAGATTACCTCCGTCTTTTTGTTTATTGTCATGCCACTTCCTAAATGCAAACAAACAATTCATGCTTGTTAAGATTCCATCAATCTTATGCAGCTCCAAAATGTTGCCTACTGACATAAAACTTCAGAAAAGAAGCTTGCATTGTCTATTTGAGAGAAATTAAAGAATTTTTAACATTTTTTTATTCCTTTTTGTTTATTGAACTTGTAGGAAAATTAGTGAGTACATAAATGATAAATTTGGCAATATAATAGTGTACTCAAGGTTTCAACTGCTGCTAGGTTGAAGAATAGCAAGAAAACACTATGGGTGGTAGTTTAAAGGGCAAGTGTGTGTAGTGATTGGCAGAGTTCACATACAAGAGCAAAATTACTTACCAAAAGATGTCAAGCTGTTCCAAGCTGACAAGGGGCAAAGCTTTGTTGACTAGGCCTTTCAACAGGGTATAATTTTTTAGCTAATGGGTGAACACTCAATCAGATAATTAAATGATGAGTTCTGAGGTGTTATGGCTAATTGCTATGGCCTAATATATTTATGGCATGATGCAGACAAGCATCTTTTGGTTTCAACTGAAGATGCCTTAAGTCTATCTATTCCTTATTTATCTATAATATGCTTCCTCTTTTTATTAGTTTGAGATTCCTATTAATTTGATAGGTCATATTTCACTTTATTTTCTGATACTTGTACTTCCTTTTCATTCAAATTTTTAGTCTCTCTCTCTCTCTCTCCTTTTCTACTTTATCCATCTTAGTATCCATATATGGGGAAAACTATCATTAGACAAAATTGTTGGCTTATCTTCTACAGTAGGCATGTGTTTTAGGGGTTTACAAAATTATCAAGGCATATTGAATAACTGACAGAATAGGAATCTGAGATTCAGAAGGATAAGAGTATGGTGTTTGAAATTGTGGTCTTGTAGACATTGTTAATCATGGTGTAATTTAATTTTTGCAGGTTTTGAGTAATTGCCGGTCATTGTCCAAATTTGGAGTTCCATTCCGGTCTATGGTTGTGACAGGAGGTTTTCGACAGAAAACTCAACTAGAAAATCTACAACAAGGTGTTGATGTTTTAATTGCCACACCTGGTCGTTTCATGTTCTTAATGAAAGAAGGAATCTTGCAGCTAGCAGATCTTAGATGGTAAGCAAGATTCCATGAACATTGAATCAGCTTGTTCTTAGATTTAGTCATAAATAAGATACAAAACTTTTCAAGCCCTCTGAGTTCAATTTTGAGTAATAGACGTCTGCAATATATCTGCAATCTTTGTTTTCTTCTGGTTTTTTCCCCTTCTATTTTATCTCTTTGGCAAATTTAAAGCAGGTAACAATGTCATCCACACTTCAGTTATGCTGTATTGATACAATCATCCTCAGGGACAAATTTTGAGTTAGTTGTGACTCAATAAATAGTTTTTTTCATTTTTAGTTTCATTTATATGTCCACTATTGTACACTGGCTTGGAACATAAGCTTTTCAAGATATTCTGCCTGAACTTATATCTGTTTAAACTTTTTGTTGCAGTGCTGTTTTGGATGAAGTAGATATACTCTTTAATGATGTGGATTTTGAAGTAGCACTGCAATCTTTGATTAGTTCTTCACCTGTCACTGCACAATATCTATTTGTGACTGCAACTTTACCAGTAGGTGTTTATAACAAGCTAGTTGGAGTTTTTCCTGATTGCGAAGTTATCATGGGACCTGGTATGCACCGGATAAGTCCAGGTCTTGAAGAGGTTAGTTTTCGTTGTTTGTTTTGTCCTCATCATTTGTTTTTTTACTTGTGCATATTTTAAGAAGAATTTAGTTTCTATCAGCTATTGTATGCAAATAGCTTTGGCCAGAGGCTTTTATATTAAGATTCATAGTTCAACTTATGCATGACTAGGATTGTCAAGGAGGATAGTCAGTTTGCTTAACCTTTATAATGAATACGATTGAGAGCATTTGTGTTTGTGTGTTTCCACCTATTTAATTGCCTAATGTCACATTTTTATCGGAGTGACTAAGAATCACTTTTACTATGTTCTCTGCATGTTAAAGGAAGATTCTTTCAGTGAATTCAGTTTGTTTAAAATCGGGGGTGGATTATGGTCAAATCAAAAGTAATTTTCATAAATATGTGAAATTGATGGGAACCTTAGCAACAAGAGAGATTTCAGCTTGGTTTACCAGAGGAGAGGCAACAAATCAACAAGGCTTAAGGATGTTGGGCTTGGGAATAACACTGACCCAGATAAGCCCAGTGGAGCTATTGGAGAATCTTCTGTTGATGAAGTGGCAGGGTGAGCTGTAGAAGAGGACAAAGTAGGCAGTTATGCAAAGGGGGGTAAATATAAACCATACTCGGCTGGAGGGAGGCATTCATTTTTCTGTTGTCAAATTGTTATCATTGTTGTGAGGGAAGGAGGGCCACCTTTCAAGGGCCGGGATAGTGTTTCTTTCTGTTTTCTTTTATTACAATTAGCTTGTAACCTTCCAGTCTCCTAATCCAGTAATACACAAATACCCTTATTCATTGCGGCAGTGTTGATTTGCATTGTGTTAGCACTTGTGGATTGTTGTTTCTTGCAGGGAATTCATCACAATCCATTCTGGGTTCCATCAATTTGGTATCAGAGCAGTGCGAAACTGGGGAAGTGAGTAGTCGAATGGTAGCAACGAGAATGGAGAATAGAATGGAGAATGCTGAGAAAGAAATTGGAGGATTGAAGACCAGCCTTGAACAACTGATGAAGATGGTGACTGATGGATTCAATAGACTTGAGAAGGGAAAGGAGAAGGTGGGTGAGAGCCAAGGGAACCCCAGAGGTGCGGTTGAGCCAATAGATTCTGATGAAGAAGAAACAGGGGAGAGGCAGAGTACAAGGTTCAAAGCAAAATACAAAAGTTTGGAGATGCCAAGCTTCGATGGAGATGATATCCAAGGGTGGTTGTTCAAAGCTGAGCGTTATTTCTCGGTAACACAGGTACCAGAGCGGGAGAAAGTCACGGTTGCATCCATGAGTTTCGAAGGAGAGGCCCTGGGTTGGTTCCAATGGAATGAATCCAGGCGACCCACACGTACATGGGTAGAGCTCCGAGAAGCCCTGTTACTCCGCTTCCAGAACGAAGAGATGCAATCAGGATTCTTGAGTCTGATTAATCTGAAGCAGGAAACAAGTGTGAGGGAGTACATAGCCCGGTTTGAGAGAGCAGCGAGCACTGCTCCAGAGGCTTCAGACTCCATGCTCCGAGATTTTTTTTTGAATGGTCTGAAGAAGGAAATCAAAGCAGAATTAGAGACTATCAGGGTGTACAACTTGCAGGGACTCACTGATGTTTCACAGAAGATTGAGAAGAAAATCACACTCATGAGAGACGAGTTGGGGAAGAAGGCAGGGGGATATGCGGGCCAGACATGGGGTACTGGGCCGCCGGTTAACAAAAGCCCATAAGGATTTTGGGGTTATAAACAGCCCAACCGATCAAATGGGTCCAAATTCGGGTCGACCATGGGTACCAATTCGGGTCAATCATACCCATATCATAACTCCAACCCTAATAACCCACAAGACACCAAATATACCCATTCTAATCGTTTCTCCCAAACAGCAAGTGCAGGGCAGTCGGCGATAGCAGAACCCATGGGAACTTTCCCCACTGCTCGAAACGCAGCACCAGTTCGAGGTTCGGCAGAGCTTCGGCGTACCCACTCAGTACCAGGGAACATCGGAGTAGGACAAGGAGGCTCGGGAGGAAGACCCTATCGTCGATTGACTGAAAAGGAAGCGCAGATCTGAAGAATGCAAGGGCTTTGTTATCGCTGCGACGAAAAGTACACCCCAAATCATGTTTGCCGGCGAGAAAATCTGATGGTGATCATAGTAACCGATGGTGACGGGGAGGATGAAGAAATTGTGATCGGGGACGAAGAGAAAATAGAGTAGGGAACGTCAGTGGAGGTCTCCATAGGGTCGATTTTGGGTTTGGCAACCACTGGGAAAACGCTTAGGCTGATGGGCCTGGTTCTGGGAAAAGAGGTGCTGGTGTTAATAGATGGGGGGCCTCACACTCCATATCTCCCCATATTGTTTCTACATTACAGCTTCCAGTGGACTCTCAAGCGAAGTTTGGAGTAGAGGTGGGGGACGGTCATAAATTACGAGGGGTAGGGTACTGCCGAGACGTCCCCATTGAACTACAAGGGCTGAAATTTCAAGAGGGATGCTATTTGTTCGAAACGGGTTGTGCAGAGCTGGTCCATGGAGTTACATGGCTAGAGACTTTCGGAGAATTTTCTGCTAACTACCAGAACCTGACCATGATAGTGCAAATGGGGGGTAGGCAGTTCACCTTGAGGGGGGACCCGAACTTAAGCCGCACCAAGGTTTCCTTAAAGACCATGATCCGAACCTTGCAGAGAGGAGATGAGGGGTTTGCGGTGGAACTCACAGAGTGTGGCGTACAGACAGACCTTGGTAATGAGCAGCAATCGATAGTTCCTAGTCCAATTCAGAGTTTGATTGATCAATTCAAAGACGTGTTTGACCAACCTATTGGGCTGCCCATAGCCAGGGAACGGGACCATGCCATCCGAATAATGGAGGGAGCCCCTCCTCCACATGTGAGAGACCCTATAGGTACCCCTACTACCAGAAAAATGAGATTGAAAGATGTGTGAGAGAAATGTTGGATACCGGTATTATTCGGCCTAGCAGTAGCCCCTACTCTAGCCCGGTATTGTTAGTTAAGAAAAAAAACGGGAGTTGGAGGTTATGCGTAGATTATCGAGCCCTTAACAGGATCACAATCCCAGATAAATTTCCGATTCCGGTGATAGATGAGTTGATGGATGAGTTAGAGGGAGCCACCTTGTTCTCTAAACTGGATCTGAAATCCGGGTACCATCAAATTCGAGTAAGGACTGAGGATGTAGAGAAAACAGCTTTCCGCACTCACGAAGGGCACTATGAGTTCCTAGTAATGCCTTTCGGATTAACAAATGCTCCCGCAACGTTCCAATCACTTATGAATGATTTATTTCGCCCTTTTCTTCGTCGTTTTGTGCTGGTGTTCTTTGATGACATCCTTGCATATAGTCCGGATATGGAGACTCATGTACAACATCTGGGGACTGTGTTGGGAATTTTGAGGCAGAACTCACTAGTGGTTAATAAAAAAAATGTTATTTTGGGCAGCATCAAATTGAGTATTTGGGTCACATAATATCTCAAGAAGGCATAGCCGCGGACATGACTAAGGTCCAGAGTATGGTGGAGTGGCCTGCTCCACGTTCGGTCAAGGAATTGAGGGGGTTCTTGGGCCTCACGGGTTACTACCGAAGATTTGTGTTGAACTATGGACGGATCGCGAGACCACTCACTGACCTTCTAAAGAAGAATGGATTTTATTGGGGGTCTGAAGCACAAGCTGCTTTTGATGAACTTAAGTTGGCAATGACATCCGTTCCGGTGTTGGCCCTCCCAGACTTTTCTAAGGAATTCATTTTGGAATCCGATGCTTCGGGCAAGGGCATTGGGGCAGTCCTTATGCAAGATAATAGGCCGATCGCTTTCTTCAGTCAAGCACTCTCACCAAGAGCTCAATCTAAGTCAGTATACGAGAGGGAATTGATGGCAATAGTGCTGGCAGTCCAAAAATGGAGACATTACCTGTTGGGTCGACATTTCACAATTCGAACGGATCAAAGCAGTTTAAAGTACCTCATGGACCAGCATACTCTTAACGAAGACCAACTTAAATGGATTAATAGGCTTTCTGGGTTTCGGTTCACTATCAAGTATAAACCCGGAAGTGACAACCGCGTCGCGGATGCCTTGTCAAGAAGAGGGGACACTGTGGACGACCATGACAGGCTAAATTTGTTGGCTGTGACGATGGGGCAATGTTTGGAATTAGAAGGGGTCGCAGAAGAGGTTCAACAAGATAATAAACTCCAAAACATTATTCTTGATTTGTTGTCAGGTACTCCTAATTCGGTGGACTACACTATGCATCACGGCCGATTGATGTATAAAGGTCGTCTAGTGTTGCCCAAGAAGTCTTCCAGGATACATAGTTTACTGCAGGAATTTCATGCTTCTCCGAGTGGGGGTCACTCCGGATACTTGAGAACTTATAAGCGCCTAGCGGCATTGGTGTATTGGGAGGGTATGAAGGGGGATGTGCAACGATTTATTGCGTCTTGCGACACTTGCCAAAGGAATAAATACTCCGCTCTCACTCCGGGAGGATTGCTACAACCTTTTCCTATTCCACAACATCCATGGGAAGAGATATCCATGGACTTTATAGAAGGTCTTCCCCGAGTGCAAAGAGTGAATTCCTTGTTAGTGGTGGTTGACAGACTCACAAAATATTGCCATCTTATTCCTTTATGCCATCCCTTCTCGACAACGACAGTGGTAGCAGCCTTCATCAAGGAAGTGGTCTGACTGCATGGATTTCCTAAGACAATTGTGTCGGATAGAGACCCTATATTTCTGAGTCATTTCTGGGAGGAAACCTTCTCATTAGCAGGGACAGTGCTGAAAAGAAGTTCCGCTTATCACCCCCAGACGGATGGACAAACTGAGGTGGTAAATCGAAGCATTGAGACTTATTGCGGTGCTTTGTTGGAGACAAACCAAAAACTTGGCCACGATGGATCTCTTGGGCTGAATATTGGTTCAATACCACATATCAGAGTGCCATCGGCATGACTCCATTCCGAGCCCTCTACGGGCAAGACCCTCCCCCTCTGATCAGATTTTCTGTTGGAAGTGCCAATGTGGATGAAGTTAATCGGCAGTTGTTAGAAAAGGATGAAATTCTACGGGAACTTAAGACCAATTTGATCGCGGTTCAAGATAAAATGAAGGCAGCAGCTGATAAAAAAAGACAGGATGTGAACTTTGACGTGGGAGATATGGTGTATCTCAAAATTCAGCCATATCGGATGAAGACTTTGGCTAATAGACCTAATGAAAAGTTGAGTCCTCGTTTTTACGGACCTTACGAAGTGATTCAACGCATTGGAGTGACAGCTTACAAACTAGCATTACCTCCTTCGGCCAAGATACATCCGGTGTTTCATGTATCTCAGCTGAAGAAATCATTATCTCCTCACATTTCTTCCCAACCACTACCTCCTTGTTTGTTTGATGAGCTTGAATTGAAGGTAGTCCCTGAAACAGTTCTTCAGATTCGTTCTTTACCTGATGGCCAACAGGAAGTGCTGATTAAGTGAATGGATCTGCCTGACTTTGAGAGTACTTGGGAACTGTTTGATGTTATGCAAGTCCGTTTTCCCGACTTCCACCTTGCGGACAAGGTGGCTCTTTTGAGGGGGAGTATTGATGGGAACCTTAGCAACAAGAGAGATTTCAGCTTGGTTTACCAGAGGAGAGGCAACAAATCAACAAGGCTTAAGGATGTTGGGCTTGGGAATAACACTGACCCAGATAAGCCCAGTGGAGCTATTGGAGAATCTTCTGTTGATGAAGTGGCAGGGTGAGCTGTAGAAGAGGACAAAGTAGGCAGTTTTGCAAAGGGGGGTAAATATAAACCATACTCGGCTGGAGGGAGGCATTCATTTTTCTGTTGTCAAATTGTTATCATTGTTGTGAGGGAAGGAGGGCCACCTTTCAAGGGCCGTGATAGTGTTTCTTTCTGTTTTCTTTTATTACAATTAGCTTGTAACCTTCCAGTCTCCTAGTCCAGTAATACACAAATACCCTTATTCATTGCGGCAGTGTTGATTTGCATTGTGTTAGCACTTGTGGATTGTTGTTTCTTGCAGAGAATTCATCACAATCCATTCTGGGTTCCATCAGAAATAGTATTCATTGTTGAAGATAATAAAAAAATTGACTTGGTTCGTATGTCCAGTTTCTTGTAGATTGCAGTGGAGATCATGAAGCAGATAAAACTCCTGAAACAGCTTTTCTCAACAAGAAATCCGCTCTTCTGCAGCTGGTTGAGGAAAGTCCAGTTTCCAAGACAATCATTTTCTGTAACAAGGTATGTTTCAGCTAGAGTTGTAAAAACTTATATTGATTATTTTCTCTAGCAAGTAATGTTTCAATTTTCATTGTAAAGAACTTAAATACTATTTTTAGCTAGTAGTTTGTAATGACTTCACAATTTGCAGATTGAGACATGCAGAAAAGTTGAGAATATATTGAAACGTTTTGATAGAAAAGAAACTCGTGTGCGAGTTCTACCATTTCATGCTGCTC